>APFE030999885.1:14336-69105 GCA_000404065.3 Pinus taeda
CAATACCATGGACCGAAAACCATCGCGTCCAAAACCATGGACCGAAAACCATAGGTAGGTTCGCCCAACCTAATATAGGGTCCAAATTGTTTTTTTCCCGGGGTGCTGCCTCGGACCCCGTAGACGGGGGTTACCTGCCCCCCTCAAACCCCCCAGACAGGGGGGGTTGCCGCCCCCTTGTGACCCCCCTGCTGTGCAATCGGCGCAACGAAGGGGGGGCTCTGCCCCCCCTCTAACCCCCCGGTTCACTACATAGGTTAATCATGGAAAGAATATAACACAACCCAACAGGGATAAAAGCCTGAAAAGGGAATTGTAAAGGGGTTGTTGGAATTTTGGAGAACCTGGAGACTAGGCCACTGTATTCCTAATATAACTGTTGATTTATGAAAGAATCAGAAGTTTCCATGAATTGTTGGGCATAATTTTGTAACTTCCCTGTCATGTGTCATCTTATGTTTTCTTATTTCAAGTATAGTAATGATGTTGCAGGTCTTTATTTACTTATGTAGATAAAGTTAAAATTCCTTAAAAGAGCGCTCCTATACTTGAAGTTTTCATCTTCTTTTCTAAGTTATAGATAATAGTTTCTGTGTAAGGCAACATATTATCTTTAACTTCTCCAAGGTGTTGGGTCATGGAAAAGGTATGAATTTACTATTAACTTATTATCCTTTTCCTTTATTCTTATCCTTTATATAATCCAATGCGCTAATCTATTAATAAATTATGGTAAGAAATACACAAATTAACTACAGTTACGCTTTGGCTAATTATTACCTTCCTTTCTGCAGGAAAATCACGAAAGGGACAAATGTTGTTCCCTGTGAAGAAACAACAAACATCGATAGGCTAAGAAAGGAATGCGGTGGTTGCAGATACGTCCAAAAGCAAATAAATAGGATCAACACAAGAAAGGAAATAATGTTTGAAGATGGAAAACTATTGCGAATCCCTTAGGATTGAGAGATCCTGAGGGATCACGTTTATCACTTATATTTTTACCCCTTTCTCATTATAAAATGCAACGATTGTAAGCAGAGGAGAGAGGATGATTGTTATTATTATTGTAATTCTTAATTACAGACTCTCGCTGTAGCAAAGAACGCAAACACATTGTAATACTCTTTCATGATAAATACATAAGAGGAGTTGTTGTTCCTTTTCATTTATCTGAAGTAACCAGTAGTGTATGCTGGTGGCTAAGGGCCTGGCTTCCAGTGGAATTCACTACTTCACCTGTGTCATATATTTTCAATTATTGCAAGTGTGACAGTTTGATTGTATTATTGCTTTCTGTTGTTTTATTTCGTTGTTGTTCCTTATTTCTTTGTGTTGACAGAATAGCTCTATTTTATATAATTTACAACATTGTTGTTTAATTAGTTTCCTTTCACTTTGGATTGAGTTTCCTAGATGAATATCCTACTTAATGTAATCAACTGTAATGAGTATTAACCACTGCCATTAGGCTCTCAGATTGATATCATCGTTGTTTTACAGTAGAATGTGTTTGATTTAAATTCAATCAGTGTCTAAGAGAAGAGTTATCACTGCTGTACTCTTAACTGATACTGCTGCTACTTGAATCACATATTGCTATTACATGAGTTGTTGTATGATTTGATTTAATTAAAGGATTGAGTTTTCTTTTAATTGCAATTAGAATTTACTTGCTGCATCCGTTTACTCTTGTATTAAGAGATCTATATTGCAATTTATGAAACATTACTCTCTGAATTAAATAATAGCCATATACTGTGTACACTCTTGAAATAGAAAGACTTGCCCGGATTGATAATTAATGTGAAGATAATTAGGAGTTTAAAAGACACCTTTTATCAGTCAACATTTTGGCGCCGTTGCCAGGGAGAGTGTAGCCATTTCTAAGGAGTAATGTATATCTGATGATTGTTGTTGAAGAAGAATTGGGTTTTGAAAATGGAAGGTAAGAGCCTATGTAACGAGCAAGTAAAGTGCTTTCTCCTCTGCCCGCTTTTTAGCACAATTACAGAAATTTGAAGTAAGTATTTGCTGCTTATCTGTTGTGAGAGAACTGGGTATTAAAAACGAAAGGTAAGAACCTATGTACAGAGCACGTAAAATGCCTGCTCCCCCACCCTCTTTCCAATAGAATTGTTAGGAACTTAGGGTAGAGATAAACATTTTAATTGTTTGCATGAATGACTAAGAAGAGAAAACCCGAAAACAATCCAATTCCACTACCCAAACCAGACAGATCTAAGGGAGCGGTGACCCTTGGACGATCAACGCTCATAGACAACATCTTAAAGAAAGTCGAATCTCAGTCATTAGTATGTCCTAGAAACATTGCTTCCAGACAACCTACTGTCTCCCTTTGGGCCACAGGCTCACCATTTGTAGCCTACACTAAGGTCCACAGAAAACAGTGGGAATTGAGCAGAGTTTTCAAGAGATTGAAAATTCGCGCCCAATTTCCTCACAAGAAGGGAATTCTTGTAATATTCGTGAAGGAGGAGGAGAAATAGAGGAAACAGAGGAACCAAGATCCCCTCAGGTAGTAATTCAACAAGGAACACCTAGTATCCCAGATTGAGGGAGCGTTGTTAAGATCATTCTCACCCCTTCTAATCATCCTAGGAATAACTCTCTAGAGATCCCGGAAGGGTATTGGCACATATTTGATCAAATGGCCAAAAACTCACAAACACCTCAGACCTCTACATTGCGGTATCCCATTGTTGACACAACTGTTAATGCACCCATGAAAGCCATCCCTCTCCAAAATATTCCTACCTTTCATGGACTGAAATCAAAGGATCGAGATGCATTCCTATTTGAGTTTGATGTATTGTGTCGAGGTTATGATTATACCATCGACCCCTAAAAACTAAAGTTGTTTCCCTCTACATTGAAAGGAGCAGCCTTGCGATGGTTTATGGGATTAGGTGGATGCACAATAAATGATTGGGAACAAATGAAAATCACTTTCCCAGAAAAATATCAGGACTATTGCAGATCTAGGGAATTGAAAGATGAAATATTCCATATGGTAGCAAGACCTAGTGAAACATTAGAAGAATATGTGGAACGATTTCAATATACCTCCAACGGTCTCCCTATGCAACTCTGCCTTTACCTGATAATGTGCTAAAAACTGCACTGATTAAAGGGATGGAAGAACAATGGATAGAAACATTAAATATTATGGGAAAAGGTGATATATATCAAGAAGAATATGCTAACATTATTAAATTGTGTATCAGGTCCTTAGAGGCAGTACGAGATTGAAACCAACAAAATGCGACATGACCACTAGGGACAACAAAATCTCTGGTGGAGGTATAACTCATGCAGAAATTGGCAACTTGCTAGAGGATTTCAAAATAGATATTTTGGGAACTCTGATAACACAATTGGACATTATGCAAGCCAAACAAAAGCAGGTGGAAGCAGAACAAAACTTGGTGATATTTTGTCCTAAATGCAGGAAGAAGCATAGTTACAAAGAATGCTTGCTAGATATGGTGCAAACCTGTGCCATATGTACGAAAGATCACGCTATAGAAAGCTGCCCATCAATCCCAAGGCTAAAAGCAGTCTATAAGGAAGTAGAGGAAGAAACAGAACTAGTCTACCTGCTAAATCAGCATCGCCAATGGAAACCACGACAAACAGGTATGCCGACTGATCCATCTTCTTTCTTTCAAACTTCGCAATATAATTCACAACAATACTCAGGAGCCATGTGGTAGAATCAACCACCGTTTTCCAATTGGTCACAAAAACCATTCCCTATGCCACCTTGGCCCAACCAATCAAATCAAAATAAAAATTGGCCAAATTCCTCTTACTTCCCACCGTTTTGGCAGAATAATGCATATCAACCACAATGGCCACCCTCGACTTCACAAAACCAAAACTGGCAGTCAAGCTGGCAAAGACCTACAAATCAGCCAACAAGAACAATCCCCTACCTCAACCCACACTGCTAGCACCCTACACATTGCAATAGAACCCTCAGACCAACCTACGACCGTAGTTCCCAGCCAAACCCAACCCGAACCCCAACAACAGACCGGTTCAATCTGTGCAAATTATTGAAGGATTTGAGCTAGAAACCAAGTTGAGGGAGTGCAATGAGCCTCAATTAAGGTCTGGGCAGATAATAGAATCAGAGGGGGATAAAAATAAACAAATTGAAGATTAGTTACTTGTAGAATAAGCACCACAAGTGGAGAACATGGTTAAACAGAAAACTCATGATCAAACGATCACCTCTTCTCCACCATTCCCAGAAAGATTAATCATATCGTGCCCACTTGAATATCCCGATTTTGATCTTCTGGGAGAATTGAAAATTTTGTGTATAAAAATACTGCTCCTCCAGGCTATTCAAGACATTCCAATTTATCCAAAAACTATTAAGGAATTGTGTAAGAAAAAGCCAAAGAGGAAAATAAAAACAACCCCAACTGTCCATGTAGTCGGTACCTTATCTGATTGACTATCAGGCAGAGAAACACCTGTAAAATATGAAGACCCAGGAAATCCTATAGTCACTATGCAAATAAATGGATGCTCCTTCCCCAATGCATTAGTCGATTTAGGAGCAACAATCAATATTCTTACAACCAAAACTTGTCAAAAGCTTGGCATTACATCCTTGGACCCAACCACGACCTTGTTGGAACTGGCTGACTGATCGGTAATCAAACTAGAAGGCACATTACAGGATGTAATGGTGTCTGTAGACTCTTGGGAATACCAAACAGATTTTCTGATCATCAATCCTAGAAACCGACTCGATGGACATCCCCTAATTCTAGGTAGACCTTGGCTAGCAACCGCGGATGCTTACATTAGCTGTCGAACAGGCAACATGAATATAGCAAGAGGAAGCAATGTGAAGAATTTAGCCTTATATCCTATATATTAGCCAAGTTTAACAATAGTCAAAACCAGAAAACAACCTATATCATATCTAACTGAAAACATTAGATCACGGCTAGCCATAGAAGATGCTCTCAAATTCAAGGATCAAATAGAAGATGACATCATTAACACTTACATTAACCAACCAGATGCTGTATCCCATCTAGAATGTCACATGATCGAAGAAGCCCTTGATAATGAAATAGAAGAAGATGCCTTAAAGATATTAATGACCAGTCAATACCAACAACTTTTGTTTATAACAGCAAAACCATAGAGATTAAACCAGGAAAAACTTTAAAAATTAACAAAAACCTGACTACTGAACAAGAACAGAAGCTTGTTCAACTTTTGAGAAAATATAAAGAGGCCTTTGCATGGGATTACCCAGACATGAAAGGGATTGATCCCCAATTATGGATGCACCACTTCTACACAGAGAAAGATGCTAGGCCCATTCGACAACCTCAACAGAGGTTAAACCCTCATCTTAAATACATTGTTAAAGCTAAATTACAAAAATTGTTAGATGTAAATTTCATCTACCCTATATCTGACAGTGAATGGGTCTCTCCTTTTGTAGTGGTGCCTAAAAAGAATTGAAAGTGGCGTATATGTGTTGACTATAGAGAGCTTAATAAAGCAACCCAAAAAGACCATTTTCCCCTTCCGTTCATTGACCAGGTCTTGGACACATTGGCAGGAAAAAAATTCTTTTCTTTCCTAGATGGCTTCAGTGGATACAATCAAATTCAGATTTCCATTGAAGATTAGGATAAGACTACCTTTACCTGCCCTTGGGGAACATTTGCTTACAGGGTCTTACCTTTTGGGCTGTGCAATGCACCTGCCACATTCCAGATGGCTATACTCAGCATTTTTTCAGATCTGATAAATGAAGGGCTCAAGGTGTACATGGATGAATTTACACCTTATGGAGATGACTTCAAGCTAGCGTTACAAACATTAGAGAAAGTTATGCAAAGATGCATTGCCACCAGACTCTGTTTAAGCCATGAAAAATGCCACATGATGATGATTGAGGGCCTCATCTTGGGTCACTATATCTCAGTAGTTGGAATCTAGGTAGATCCAACAAAAATTCAGATAATTCTTTTAATACCTACCCCTTCCACACGGACTGAGGTACGCAGTTTCTTGGGATTTTCTGGCTATTATAGAAGATTTATAAATATTTTTTCTCAAATTACTACAACATTATATGCATTAATAGGAAATATCGATTTCATCTGGACTAACAAATGTGACATCACTTTTGAAGATTTAAAACGGCTTGTATCAATAGCCCCAGTATTGCGGGGCCCAAACTGGGATTTGCCATTCTAGATTTCATCCGATGCTTCAAACACAACCATTGGAGCAGTTCTCGGCCAGTAGAAAGATAAAAAGCCATATGTAATGTACTATATCAACAAAAATATATCTCCTACTAAATTAAACTATACTGTTACTGAAAAAGATTTTTTGGCTGTAATATATGCTATCAATAAATTCAAACATTATATAATAGGATACCTTGTGGTTTTATACACTGATCACTCTGCTATTAAATATCTAGCTAATAAACATGTTACAAACGGAAGAGTGACAAGATGGTTGATTCTTTTGCAGGAATTTGATATCACTATCAAAGATCGACTAGGAAAAGAAAATCCAGTAGCGAACTTCCTTTCATGAATGCCAAGGACAAATGACTCGACAACAATAGAAGACCAGTTTCCTGATGAACATTTATTTGTTGTAACCATGAAAACACCGTGGTACGTGGATGTTGCAAATTACTTGGCAGTGGGCAAGTTACCCAGGCACTTGACGCCTAATGAAAGAAAAAAAATTGTACAGCGCAACACACAATTCTTTTGGATCGGAGGCTATTTATTTCATACAGGGGCCGATATGCACATTAGAATATGCGTCAGGGAAAATGAGATCTTCGACATCCTGAAAGCTTTCCACGATGGGCCTTGCAGTGGACATTTTGTAGATCACAGGACTGGTCATAAGGTCTTACAGATGGGCTATTATTGGCCCACCATTTTAAAGATACCAAGAAGTTTGTCCAAGCATGTGACAGTTTCCAAACAATGGGACGCCCTGGGCAGTTTGATGAGATGCCCCTGCACCCACAGATATTCATTGAACCTTTTGAGCGATGGGTGTTAGATTACATCGGTCCAGTAAACCCATCATATAATCCAAAGACATATATATTAGTTGCAACAGAGTATGTGACTAAATGGGTGGAGGCAAAGGCACTACCAAGGGAAACAGAGGACTTGGTAATCCACTTTATTTTCCAACTATTCGTGCAATATGGCTTGCTTAGAGAGGTAATTACGGATGGAGGGCCATAATTCATAGGCCATAAGATCGCTGCAACATTAAAAAATCATCATATCATGCACAGAATCACGAATCCATACCACCCATAGGCAAATGGCCAGGTAGAAAGCACCAATAAAGTGATCGAGGAAATACTCACAAAGACAGTTGCATCACATAAACGTAAATGGGCTACCCGATTGCTAGAAGCCCCGTGGGCATATCACACGACATGGAGAAATACCATGGGATATTCCCCATATCAACTAGTGTTCAGCAAAGAACCTATCTTCCTAATTGAATTTGAAATCCAGACATTGAGGATAGCTCAGGAGGTAGGCTTGGACTTAAATGAAGCACAAAATAATAGGCTACACCAAATCAATGAATTGGATGAAATCCAACTATCAGCTCTTCAGCACACTACACTGATCCAACAAAAAAGAGTAAAATGGCATGATGCCCTTATAAAAAAGAAGATCTTCCATGAAGGAGATTGGGCACTCCTGTATGATTCTAGGTTCCAGGATTTCCCGAGAAAACTCCAGACCAGATGCAAAAGGTGCATGATAATGGCACCCTCACATTATCCACCATTGATGGGTCTAGATACTCTTTTAAAGCGAATGGACATCGAGTACGACTCTATCACAAACCGCTTACTAGGGAGTCATTTTGCCAACAATTATGGGAAGATTCCACCATACAAATTGTTGCTGAGGAGGGAACCTTGTCCTTAGCATCGATCCAGTGAATAGTTCATTTGTTTTTGAAATTTGTACATAAATTTTTCTTTCTATTTTGATTGAATTTGCTTGTATAAATTGTATATAAATTCTCTTTTTTTATACTTTTCCTTTGTTGTTCCCTCCAAGGAACAACTGTTGTTCCCTTTGAGGAACAACTGATGTCCCTTCTAAAGAACAGTAATGATCTTATGGATTTTCTTCTTGCTATTCCCTCTAAGGAACAATTGTTGTTCCCTCGAAAGAACAACTGTCATTCCCTCTAAGGAACATAAATTTTGTGTACAGATTTTCGTGCTATTCCCCTTAAGGAATAGTTGTTGTTCCCTCTAAGGAACAACTACCGTTCCCTCTAAGGAACAACTGTCGCTCCCTCTAAGGAACAATGGTTTCCTGTATATTTGTTTTTGTGTTGTTCCCTGTAAGGAACAATTGTTGTTCCCTCTAAAGAATAGTTGCTGCTCTCTCTAAGGAACAACAACCCCCTGTATATTTGCTTTTTGTTGTTCCCTCTAAGGAATAATAGTTTTGCATGTATTTGTTTTCTTGATTTTCCCTCTAAGGAATAGCTACTGTTCCCTCTAAGGAACAACAATTTCGTATGGATATGTTTTCCCGCTGTTCCCTTTAAGGAACAATTATTGTTTCCTCTAAGAACAACTGTTGTTCCCTTTAAGGAACAGCTGTTGTTCCCTCTAAGGAACAACAATCCTGTATGTATTTGTTTTCTCAGTGTTCCATCTAAGGAACTGCTGCCGTTCCCTTTAAGGAACAACTGTTGTTCCCTCTAAGGAACAACTGTTGTTCCCTTTAAGGAATAAGTAATTTCGTGTATATTCTTTTTGTTGTTACATCTAAGGAAAAACTACTATTACCTCTAAGGAACAGTTGTTGTTCCCTCTAAGGAACAACAGTTTCATTTGGATTTGTTTTCTCACTGTTCCCTCTAAGGAATAGTAGTTTCGTTTGCATCTATTTTTCCGCTATTCCATCTAAGGAACAACTACCATTCCCTTTAAGGAATAGCTGTTGTTCCCTCTAAGGAGCAACAATTTCACGTCCAATTATTTTTCTCTTTTCGCCGTTCCTTATAAGGAACAACTGTTGTTCCCTCTAAAGAACAACAGTTTCGGTGTGCAGTTTTTCTTCTTGTTGTTCCTCCTAAGGAACAGCTGTTGTTCCCTATAAGGAACAACACTGTCATGTATATATCCTTCTTCTCTTCCCTATAGGGGACAACACCATTTGCGTGTATTTTTCATTTGTTGTTCCTTACAAGGAATAGTTGTTGTTCCCTCTAAGGAACAACACCTTTTTGTGTGTATTTTCTTGTTGTTCCCTATAAGGAACATCACTCTTTTTGTGAAGTTTTCTTAGGAAATAAGCATTTTGTGAATATTATTTCACTCCTTATGATCCTCTATAGGACAAGGGTACAAATATATGTGAAAGGATACAAATCTGAGGATTACTGGAATAAGCAAGTATTGAATATTATCATCTTTAAACAAGATTGCTTTGTATTGATTGAAAAAGAAAGGACACAACCATCTATATCACTTCACTGTCCTCATTTCCATTATAAATCAAAGTGATTTATTACTTGTACCATGCCGGTTCTTCCCCTAAACTCTATAACTCCCTCTGTTCATTATCATCAAATAAGGTGAAGGGCATACTTTCTTCTATTTGATATGTTTAGACTTCTTCCACCATTCCTACTCCTAAGGAGTGTTGAGCCACCCTCTATGTATAAATAGGAAGTGTTGTTCTAAAAATAAAAAATAAAATATATAAAATAAAATAATAATATAATAATATATTAATATATATATATATGTATGTATGTATGTAATGTATGTATGAGTATGTATGTATGTAATGTATGATGTATGTATGTATGATTATGTATGTATGTAATGTATGCTCATAATCTATATTATATATATATATATATATATATATATATATATATATATATATTATATAATATATTAATAATATGTTTACTAACAATTGTATGATTTTGTTATAGATGGAGGATAGGGGGTCTCATCACGAGCTAGCCTACCATGATCATAAGGAAGCAGCAAAGTGGCATTCCCACTATGGCCACCACACCAACAATATGATCCAATGGATGAATCAAGAAATAAAAAGTCCTTGGAACAGGATGTCTCATCACGAGCCGACCTGCCCACCTTTTTCTCCTTCCTAGTGAATGGAAATGTGTTCATCTGGTCACCAAGCCAGCACATTGGTCTCCACTCTGATATCATAATGCACTTTCCCTATTATACATAAAGGACCATGGTTCCAAAGGGTTAGAAATCAACTTTGTCGAGGCTATAGATGCTTGCAGGCAACAAAAGCTCTGCTGATGGTATTGAAGTCATATTTCCAACATCAATAGTTATTATAAGTCCCTTTCCTTATTTGGTATCTTTACTACAAAGCAATTATGTTCCTAATCTATGTTGAGCCTTTATGTATGGATATCTTCTAAAAAAATCAGTCATAAAAAGCTTTAAGTGAAATGATGACGGTAAAGTATCTTTTTTGTGTCAGATGTCCTTTTTCCCTTTTCAAAATCACCTCATAGCATCTCCTCACTAATTGATAATTATTGTATATGCATTGATTTCAGCACTTCGATATCTCTTGCGATCCAAATAGGCGTACCTTACCACTTCCATCATCCCTGTACGTCACCACTAGCATGATTTTCCTTCATTCATTCGGTCGAAGGCGACCTATCGTTTCAAAGGGGGGCGAGGGTGAATCCCAAAGTACTTATGCATGCATGTCAGTCCTTTATTTGATTATGTAGGACTATATGACAATCCATAATAGCAAGTCTTTAATGGTATTTATGCTGAAAAAATATCATCTGATATAACTATCATAACAACTTGTTGTTCCATCGCTAGCTCTGGCTATTGCTGTGTTACCTATGCTAACTTACAGTGTGTAGAATTCAAGCAATATGGGTGGAAGAATAGTGCGTAGGGAGCCGATGATACTGGCTTTTTTTGATGCCACCAGAGAAATTCTAGCCCGAGCCAGGTGGGTAGCATATTTCACACGATTTCAGAAACCCAACGAAACAATCGCCATAGAATTCCTGCAGAATTTACAGAAAGGACCAGTCTATGGTGAGGGGTAGACAAATCATAGTATCAGATGCTGTGATTGTAGAAGTTTTTGGATTACCAACTGAAGGACCCATGTCGATGAATAAACAACTGAAGCTGCAAGATGCCATTGAAGCCTTTAAAGATGAGGGGTGAGAGCCGATCATCAAAGGAAAAGGATTTCGACCATCATCCCTTAGAGAACCGTGGGGAGAACTAGCCAGAGTCGTTTAGAATTTCATTACATGTGACAGGTGAAAAGACGTGGTAAGGCCATGTCAACTTAAACTGTTAGCAGTTTTGAAACAAAAATGTTCAGTAAATCTACCTACATATTTGAATTTCTTACTGCATGATTCTATTGAAAGAATAAGAAAATCCCGACACATAGAAACAGTCATAAGTCATCATTGTTTAATTAGGCTCATAGTCAGCTACAACCTTTCCCAACAGCAAACAAGTTGGGAAGAATTAATATTTGCCATAGAAGGGCGTTTAGCTTTGCCTGCTCCTAACCCCGTTCCAAAAAGGAAGAGGACTACCCACAAAACAAACATTCCCCAAAAACACATACATTCTACCAAACTAAGGACAAGCCTGGGAACAGCTGAAAATCCCCAGGGTAGCAGCAGCCAGCCCATAGAACTATCTAGTCCAGAAAATGAGCAATATTTACAGTTGGGAGGATGGGATGACCTGGAGTCAGAACAAGAGGAGGAAACAGAGCACTCTAGTGAAGAGGAAAGAAATGAAACATAACTCCCCTCAACACCAAATACAAGCCCCCCATGAGATTTATTACATGATATCGAATTGGGCTATATTTTGGCCAATATGATGGAATTTATACAGCCCGAAAGCCCGCTCAACTTTAACATCGGAGCAACCTAATCGGAAGAAAACTCTGGCCACAACAGGAGCATACCAGAAAATGTAATCTGTGAAGTAGAAACAGGGGCAGAAGTCAATTAGGAAGAGGCAGGCCAACCTGGCGACATACCTCCAGAAGAACCCAGCTAGGTAGACCTAAATATAGAAAATATAGACCAAACAAAGGACATGGAGATAGACCAAGAAGATGATAATCAATATGGGGACACAATTCTTTTAGAGCAGAGTCAAGACGAGAAACCAAGCTCGTTAGGAGCAGAAACAACTAGCAAAACACTTGCTCCCCCTAAAAAGAACACAACCACAATTAAAAATCTCAGGAAGGAACAATAGAGGTTGCGGAAAATAGTGAAGAAGCTCAAATGGAAAATAAGGGAGTTATTAGCAGGGAAAATTCCAGACAAAACCCCAGAAACAATAAATGCAACCATCCAAACTGAATTGTAGGAAACAGAAGCTACGGGGACTCAAACTGAGCCCATACTCACTGAACCTGTTAGGGAACATCATGCAATTTTTGTAGAAATAGGTGCCCAAACAAAGGCTATACTTTCTCATGACTTAGCCATTCAGACATAGAGGGAACCCTCCTACAGCACATCTATCCAGACAGAGGTTTAGGCCTCCTACAACAAAGAAACACAGACAATCAACATCCATTCTCATAGTAGGAGTACACAGAAAAATACCCAAGCCAAAGATATCATGATGAGCAATAACCCTAGTATAGTGAATCTTCAAGCAGATTTAGCCCAGGCTCGACTTACCATAGAACACCTTGAACTAGAAATAGTCTCCCAACAAAAATACCAGGAATTACAGAGGTAGCTTCGGGACATGAACATCTCAGAAAGTGAGGCATTTGATAAATACCAAAAGGCAGAAGAGAGGACCGAGAAAATGAAGCTCAGATTAGAAAAGGTTAGGAGTCAAATGGATACTATTTGCTCATTATACACTGACGTATTGGCATGCAGATCTCCTGCCAATAATTATGCCCTATTTTTGTTGGAAAGATACTTACAGTTGAAGATCAAAGTTGTCAAAGTTGGAAAACCAATAGAGTTGAAAACAACTGAGGATTTTATAAACTGTTGTAAACAACATGGGGTAAAAGTTCAGAGGTTGTTGTGTGAATTTTATTTACACAATTTTGTATTAGAGGAAGAAACTGAAAAGAACCCCAGTCCTTTTGTGGGGGATGTGCAATTTCAATCTTTTATTTCATTCGTTGTTAACCAACTGAAATGGTTCAAGACTCATAACACATTCCAGAGGCAGGAAAATGGAATGGACCTTTGGGTCAGAGGTGAACCAAAACACCTGTTACAATTGCTAGCCAATCACAAAAGTTTGATGAAGAGGGAAGGAGTAATCAAAATTTTGGGGCCTATTCAGAAAGAAATTGTCCAAAAGGGAGTAGAGTATTTCCTCTCCATTTAGGAAAGCTCTTTGGCCGCAATCAAGTTCAGATGGATAGTTTTCAATAACAATTTACATAATAGAGAGCTATTTAATTATAAAAAGTTTAAATTGGCTGTAGAACGCTTTATCACTTATAGTAATCTCATCTTGAGGGAAGGTCCTTATTGGTTAGGTTGTCGGTTCCGCAGCCCCATTATTTGGTATCTTGATGAGGGGTACAAGGCTATATATGAACTGCCTGAAGGACAGATAGGGCACATCTTTGAGCTCTTGGCCAAGAATCATGGTTTCAGACCACTTTACGACATTCCTTCTCCAGCTTATTCCTTGACTGCTCTGCATACGAACTACATGGTTTTCATGAGGACATGAAAAAGGGTAAGCAGGGGAGTATGTTGGGTCATGGAAAAGGTATGCATTTACTATTAACTTATTATCCTTTTCCTTTATTCTTATCCTTTCTATATCCCAATGTGCTAATCTATTAAGAAATTACGGTAATAAATACAAAAATTATCTGCAGTTACACTTTGGCTAATTATTACCTTCCTTTCTGTAGGAAAATCATGAAAGGGACAAATGTTGTTCCCTGTGAAGAAACAACAAGCATCGACAGGCTAAGGAAGGAACGCGGTAGTTGTAGATACGTCCAAAAGCAAATCAACAGGATCAACACAAGAAAGGAAATAATGTCTGAAGATGGAAAACTGTTGTGAATCCCTCATGATCGAGAGATCCTGAGGGATCACCTTTATCACTTATCTTTTTACCCCTTTCTCATTGTAAAAGGCAACGATTGTAAGCAGAGGAGAGAGGAAGGTTGTTATTATTATTCTAATTCTTAATTACAGACTCTTGTTGCAGCAAAGAATGCAAACACATTGTAATAATCTTTCGTGATTAATACATAAGAGGAGTTGCTATTCCTTTTCATTTATCTGAAGTAACCAACAGTGTGCACTGGCAGCTAAGGGCCCGACTTCCAGTGGAATTCATTGCTTCGCCTGTGTCATATATTTTCATTTATTGCAAGTCTGACAGTTTGATAGTATTATTGCTTTCTGTTATTTTATTTCGTTGTTGTTCCCTATTTCTTTGTGTTGACAGAATAGCTCTATTTTATATAATTTACATCATTGTTATTTAATTAGTTTCCTTTCGCTTTGGATTGAATTTCCTAGATGAATATCCTGTTCGATGTAATCAACTGTAATGAGTATTAACTACTGTTGTTAGGCTCTCAGATTGATATCATCGTTGTTTTATAGTAGAATGCATTTGTTTTAAATTCAATTAGTTTCTAAGAGAAGAGTTATCACTGTTGTACTCTTAACTGACACTGCTTCTACTTGAATCACATATTGCTATTACCTGAGTTGTTGTATGATTTGATTTCATTAAAGGATTGAGTTTTCTTTTAATTTCAATTAGAATTTACTTGCTGCATCCATTTACTCTTGTATTAAGAAATATATACTACAATTTATGAAACATTACTCTCTAAATTAAATAGCAGCCACATACGTGTACACTCTTGAAATAGAAAGACTTGCCCGGATTGATAATTAATGTGAAGATAATTAGGAGTTTAAAAGGCACCTTTTATCATTCAACACAAGGGTCACAAATAATAGTTTATGTGTCAAGCAGCATATTGTCCATGATTCAGTTCTCATTTTCATAATTCTTCAAGTGACAGATAATAGGTTTTGTGTTAAGCAACATATTATCTTAAACTTCTCCTTCAATCTTTCTTCATTCATCATTTATATCTAGCAACAAATGGCATTCTGAGATTTTCTGGTCACATATGTATTAAGGGTTAAATATCAAGTTTTCCAGGTCCTTCATTCGAGAACACAACATATATCTAAGTGACAAATAAGTGACAGTAAATAATATTTATTAATGTCTTAAGCACAATTTCTCTACAGCCAGGAAATTGGTTTCTTAAGATACAACACCCCCAACCATTTCTGGCGAGTACCCCAGTTATTTTTGAAACACAAGTTTGAAGGGGATAGCATATGATTGTAATATAAGTCCATTCTTCGAATGGATCCATCCTAGTAAGTTTTACAAGCCCTAGGAAGGAGTAGCTTGGTCTCGTCATAATGGCAAGTCCTATGTTGTTTAATCTTTTAACGAGTCCGACAAAGGTGAAACTCAACATATTTTTCATTTTTTAGAGATTTTGAAAAATAGACAGAAAAGAAAACTCCAAAAGGTCCCTTTTCGTAAAGTTGTCCCTCGAGCCTGAAAAGGTAGAAAACAATACTTGAGAGAACCTCCTAGCCATGTTCGACTAAGGTGTACCTTTACCGTAAATAGTTTTATCCCAGCCTAAAAAAGGGGTAAACGTATACTAGGTAACGATGTTTCAGAACCATTTACAAGGTCAAAATGATAAGAGCTCAGCAATCTTTTCATGTTTTGAGAGTCAGAAAAGAGCTTAAAGTAGACTCCCCATTTTTATTTAATTTAACGAATCAAAAAGGGAAAAATACTCAACAATATTTTCATATTTTTGGAGTCTGGAAAGCGCTGAAATATGACTCGACCTGGAGGAATGAGTGGTATAAAGGGTAGGAACTAGTTCTGGTTATGGTGGAACTTCTCAAAAAATAAGAGGTCAAGAGGCTGGCTAGTAAAACCACCCATCACTGTAGTTCCTCAAGAAAGGGTAAAACAACCAAGTGAAAGTGAATGATTAGCCAAAGAGTGGTGATGATGGAATGAAACAACCAAGGAACATCTAGCAGAAATTAGCTGATAAAAATGGCAATCATGAGATGTAAATTGGGCATGGGTTCATTTTTACACAAGCTTGAACCATGGGGAACTCTGCTTGAATTTCGTTTTATGTTTACATAAGCTTGAAACAAAAAACTATGCTTGAGTTTGGTTTCATTTTTACACAATCTTGAAACAAAGACAAACTATGCTTGAGTTACATGCTCCCCAAGCTTCATTTCATTCAGCTAGGTGGATGGAGTGAAGGTTCACTTTCGAGATCCAGGAAAGACTCGATTGGTATTTTATGAGATCTTAATCAAAGACTCGATTTGGAAAAGGGAGTTGTTTCATTTTTTTAACGAGGTTGACACAGTAAAAGAACTATCCTCGGACATTTGTTTCTTTTTTTAATGAGGTTGATACAGGAGCAAACTATCCTCGGGCTCCTTGATTCATTTTTTAACGAGCTTGACATAAGACAAGGAACTATGCTCGCACCCCTCGTTTCATTTTTTAATGAGATTGACACAAGACAAGGAACTATGCTCCAGTACTTTGTTTACAGACCATATGAAAACACGACTCCCAAGAGGTCCTCACTATACGGGAGAACCATGCTTTGGGAGGAATACATGTCAACTGGTACAAATGACAGATCGGGTTCCAATTCCCCCAGTACATAATGTACTATACTTTCTGTGTGCTCATCAACAAATGTGGAGACAAAATAGGTAGCCACATAATTAACCTGTGGCAGGGAAGGTACTGCTTGTAGAAAAGAACCAATAAGGAACGATGGTTGCAAAGGAGACACCTAGTGACCAATTAATGATAATTGATCAATGGTCACTATTCTCCCTTCGTGTGGAAAAAAAACCACACAGAAAAGTGAAGAAACAAGAGACCCCATGCCATAAACATAGTCGCGTCCAAGGAGAAGATTGAAGTCTAAGGGACCTTGGACTACCGTCATGTATATATAGATGGTCTTTCCTCCCAAAGTAATAGGGAACTTCAGAAGGATCCCTAAAGGTTGACTGGCTCCTTCGTTGAAAGCCAACATATTCTGAGTGGCAGGCACAAGTTGTGGGGATCCCAAAGCTTTCCAAGTAGTAGAAGACATGATGCTAATAGACACACCTTCATCTAGTATAGTTCCATGTACTATCATATTATAGGCTTGTACTATGATATGGAAAGGCACATAAGATGGAAGGCGGAAAGAAGTCAATTGGCTCCAATCAAAAGAAATGACAGAACTACTTGGTGGAGGTATCATGTGATTCCCCCCATGCTCTATGAATAGGAGAAAGGCTATCTTGAACAACTGGGATGGGAGGGCCACTCTTCGACTCCTGGGAATCTAAGGAGAAGAGAAGAACATGAGAAGTATCATTACTACTCTCTTCGGGAGCAGAGTGAACAACTAAAGGCGGAGCCAAGTTGACACTCTTTTCGACCAATGGTTGGTCAAGAACAAACACAAGAGGGTCATGCTCAGGAAGAGTAGGATGGGAAAGAGATGAATCCAAGTCAATATCTTTACCAACTAGGAGGGGTTTGAAGAAAGCCTTTGATAACCAATGGGAAGTTGGGGTTGAGGAGCTCTAAGGTTTTACAACACTTTGGAAGCTTTATCCATAAGAGGAGAAAGGTGAAGAAGATGCTCTCCTTCACATAACCTACAAGGGAATTTAATTTTTCCCTTCTTCTTACCACTGCTAGCTGAGGGTGTAGCATCGACATGATCTCTATAGGTTAATGGGGATGGTCAATCCAGATTTTGAGACCATACCTCTAAGACTCTGGGAATACTAGGACAGTCTCGAAGGAGATGGTCACCCTTACATAGCCTGCAAGGGAATTTTACCTTCTGCAAAGGATCGAAAGGTTTGTCGACGTGAAGTGAATTTGGAGCAATAGCTGCATGGTTAGTCTCTCGCTTGTCTGACTTCTTCTTCTTCTTAGCCTCCTGGTTACTGGATTTCCAACTTTCACTAGGTGAAATAGAAGAGGAGGGTGAAGAAATAGGGGAAGAATGTGAGAGGTGAACCATAGAATCATCGTGATGTGGTTCAAATGAAGGAGATGGCTGGACAAAAGTTGGGACACCCGGGACCACCGAGGTTGAAAATAACCAAACAGGTAAACCAATAGTTAACCCAAGAAGAGACAAAGTTGCCATATAAGGAGCGCTAGCGTTTCCAAAAGAAGGAAAAGGACCAAGATGCCCATCAGAGGGGAATCCTCGACTGGCAAACTCTGGAAATGTTGACATTGGAACCGACCCTAAAGAATCACTAAGGAAGATAACTTTAACCAGGAATATGCCATGGGAAGTTAATTTTAAGACACTGAAACAAAAATTTTCCTTTTCATGTTTTAAGAGTCGAGAAAAGGATGAAAGGTGACTCTAGTCGCTTTCATATTTAACGAGCTGGAAAGGACAAGTGCTCAATGATTTTTTCAAATTTAAAGGGTCAGTAAAGATCAAAACTGACTACTCATGGTACTCTAGGCATAAACTATTACCAGGTAACTGTGAATTGTAGAAGACCTCCCAACAAACCGAAAGGTACGAGCAGGCAATCTCCTCGAATGCTATGTTCGGTGTATCATGTTTACAAGGTGACATACTTGGCTTCCTATGGATAAAGGATTGCAACCTATAGGAGTCTCCCTTTATATACACAATGGTACAGGGAGAAAAAGTCCATGCTAGTGCTGTCTAATGAAAGATCATTCTGAATGACAACGACTAGGTTTAAAGACGTCGGAACATGTCTCTAGACTAGAACACTAAATGTGAGTGTTAAGTTTCAATGCTTCCTTAGGTTAATTCAATAAATTTTAATGGTTTATTTGGATCAAGTTCCAATTTAAAGGCCCTACTGTTGTCATCTAAAAACTTCTATATGGAGCTATATGGGAAAATAAATCTTTGTCTTCGATGAAAGTTTACATTAATTAAGGGATAGAGAACACACAATCAACACAACAACCAAAGAATGAAATATTTTACTAATACATGTCCTAAATGCACTTAATATTTCTTGAACAACAATTTTTTTTTTTTAATTTCATTTCTCATGCCTATGATGATACAATTATAGCTTCTAAATAATGCTACTAATGCAATATTTTCACTTAAGTAAGATAGAATTATGTTCTTCTTTTCATAAAATGCAAAATGAATCTTTCACATAAAGCACTTTAATGATTTTTTTCACAATTCTGAACAAATAAGCATCAATCAAATCCAAAGCATGATAAATGAAACTAAAAGCAACCTCTTCCCTGAATCAAACAAACCAAACGCATAAATGCTTCAATCGACAAACCAAGAAATGTAACCTGTGCTTGGAAAGAGAAAAGAGACACTCAAAATAAGGGAACCAACGAGTCTCTTTCACTTATTCAATTGAAAATGAAGCAATGAAGATGTTGCAACTGAAAGATGGATTAAATGAAGTAGCAAATCAGAAACTTGACACAATGAGTAAACAAACAAATGAATGGTAATTGACCTAGATGCCCTAGGGTCATAGAAACCATCCAAAAAACTCAAATAATCAAGCAATGAAACTTCAAGCCAATCAATCAATCAAACCTAGAAAACAAAGCATCCTAGTCACTTCTGGGCAGAAGAAGAGAGTCTGAGGGTCAAGACACATTGGCACTAGAATGGGAGAAACTCTGATTTTTCTTAACTCAAAAACCGACACGACTTTTCGGCTGAAACTAGCGCTGAAAAGGGGTTCGAGATGACTGTTAGGCTAAAACTAATGTTGATCAGCGCAACTGCTAGGGTGAAACTAGCGTTGATCGATGGATTCAAAGAAAAAATAAAAAATAACTTCACACAAGGCCAAACCTAACACATCATAGGGTGGGATAGTGTCTATATGCCTTCAAATAGGTCAATACAGATCCAGAAAACCATAAATAAACAAACTAGGCACATAAGCAAAAAAAATAGAGTGATGAAAAGGAGATGTATTTCCCCAGTATGGTCGCCAATTTGTGGTGTAGGAATATCCTCTCTGCGGACAGAGACAATCCCTCTAACCCAAGAGAGTGTGTCTAGCCACAAACAAGACAATCTAATGTAAATTTCCTTAGATTAGAATCGAATATGAGGTCCTACCTCTTATAACGCTAATCCACTTGATGGTGATCTTGCTTGCTTGCTCTAGCTTCCCTTCATTCCTTTTGTTCAAGTACCTGAAACAAACATGCAAGAAACAACAACAAATGTGATAGCATAAAATCGAATCCAATCTACTTAAAAGGTCAATGAGTTCTAAGCTATCAAATGTAATATTACAACCGATATAAGAAATAAACCATTAGTTGTATTAAAATAAACTTCAAAGAGAAATACAATTGAAGCCTTGATGTTGGAGATCTCCTTTGCGGTATCCAAGTCCCACTACATGCCTTTTCAACAGTCTTTTCCTCCTCTAGCTTGACATGAAATGAATTCCAAGATCTAACTCTCTCTCCTCATGCTTTAGCTACCAAAGACTAGTCTTTTGTTATCTAAGACTTTTGTCGAAAGCTAAAGATTTCAGAATTTTGTAGTTGGTTCTATTTCTCCACCACTTTCACTATGTGTTGTATTGTAACCAAGAAGGGTAAGAGGAAGTGGTTTATATAGGGAGAGGAGGATAAGAATGAGATCCACTCAAGGGGGAAGAAGGTCTTATCTCCTTGGGAAGGTCCACTTTTAAGGGGGAAAGAACCTTATATAGAGTTCTCGGCCCTTATCCAACCAAACGAACATCCAACACATCACCACTAGAAGTTTCTAGATGTGAAACTCTATTTCCTTTTATAAAAAAATAGTCCAGAAGTAGACGGTGCGGGTATTGGGCTAACAGTAGCGTCAAACGGCGCGGGTCACAGTGTAAAACGTTGCCATCAGCGCGAGTGAGACACTGGGAAAGAGCGACGATCTTAAAAACTGGGTTTTAAGAAGAATTCTCTGGAAATGTTTTGAAGGGAGTGGGGACTACTTTCTCCAAACTTCAAGAGATGCAAGAGCATAGGTTTCATGGTGAAAGTATAACACAGTAGTCACTACTAGGGTTCTCCGAGATCAGGAACGGGGAGTGACAGGAGAGTGAAAAATTACTATGTAACACTAGGGCACCCATAGGCTTCGCTTTGCAAAAATCCTATCCAAAAGTTCTCCTTTGACTTTCAAACCTATTGCAATGAATTCAAAATGCCAAAAAATGGCTATCTAGCCTCTTTTTGCATCCAATTTGGTCAAAAATTGCCTTCGTTATGAGTTCTGCTAGTCTCCCTACAATTTCCTCCTACAAATCTAGCATACTGCCAGTTAAATTCATTAACTGTAGAAAAAACTAGCAGTTCCACCGCAAAAAAAGCTTTTGCCATCAATCCTGCCAATCTCATGGTTAAGGGATGAGTAGTCACACTTGCGGTTAGGTCTGGCGGTTACGACGATGGTCTCACAGTCTGTCGGATATCACAAGTGGCGTTATCGCAATGGCGCTATACTATATATATTATATATATATATATATATTAAAATATAGATACATATATATATACATATATATTATAATATATATATAAGATATAGATATATATATATATACATATATATATATATAATATATATATATATATAAATATATAAATATATTAGATAATATATATTGGTAGGTACCAAGTGCGACATTCGATTGTGATATATCACATCGCAACCTGACCGCTCTGGGGGCTCATTACCATAAACCTGTGATGTGCAATTGCGATTGCATCACAACTTGACTTGTGTCAGGGGCTGATTCTACATAATTGTCCACCTTTTTCCGATATGTGATTACGATCCATCGCAATCGCAACTTCGGCCAATGTTGCATCACAACTTTGGCCAATGTCGCATCACAACTCCATACCTTGTCAGGGTTGGGGCCGCTTCTTGTAATGTGATCTACCTTTTGACTATGATTTTTGATATGCAAGGGTCAATGAAAGAGTGACACTTGGCGCCTCCTGATTGGCTAGGACCCATTCCATTTCATCTAATCTTGCCATGTCATCAAGTCAACCCTAAACTTTGATCGACTCTAACTTTTGCATACGAGCTCAGATTTGAGTGACGTTCACACCATTGGATTCAGAATCATGAACTCTTCAATCTAAAGTCGAAATTATCAAAATTATGAAACTTTGAAATTTTGACAAATTTTGAGCTCCTGATGATTATCTAAAGAATTGTGAGCATAATGAGAAGGGGTCAAGCCTTTAGAGTTTATCCAAGGAGATGTAGTCCATGAGGGGTGAACTCCTTTATCAATGGTTGGTGTATTATTGTTTGCTGCATGCTTCCATTGAGTGTTTTGGTTTCATGTTTTAAGTTTTCTTCATGAAGCTATCTTAAACAAAAACACGTAAAATTCATGCTTTTACTTGCTATTTTGGAGTACAACCTCAAGCACATTTTTATATTCTGATGAGGGGAATTAGCGTACCATTACTAATATGATCCAATTTAGATCAACTTGGTATTAGAGCTATGATTTTTGCTTTGTGCAAGGAGGAATTGACTATTGTTTGCAAGTAAATGTGTTTTGAAGCTCATTATGGAGAAGGTTTTGGAAAAGAGAGAAATATTGTTTCAATCTCTACCACCAAGTTATATCTCAAATTGCAATAGAAGCTTCAAGCAAGCATGTCCCATGGAGGAGAGCCTGCAATAATGTCAGAGGGTGTGAATGATTTCATAAAGGATTTCTTAGACATGGCATAAATGGTGAAATTCCTCTATGAAGAGGAATACCAATTTGCAAAGTGAAGGATTTAGACCTCCAGGAGGAGTATGTTCTCTAAGAGAAGAAGGTAAGAAGAATGGTGATAAACCAACATCTTCTCCACAGTCTTCATGTTTTTCTACAACTATTATGCAAGATGCTAGTGTAGAAATCCCTTTAGAGAAGGCAGATGGACAAGCTTGTACCTTTTGTCCACATGATGTGGAAAATGAGGTTCAATCACCACCCAAGTTTGAGGAGCTAAACGAAGGGAGCCGAAGAGTCCAAGATGAGACATCTTGAATCAAAAGGGAATTCGAAAACATCTTCGTATGCCAATCAAAGGATGCAACAAATGGTAAGAATTTACATGCTTCTTCCTTATGTGAAAGTATTGATCTAAATTCATTTACAGCCTTTGAAAAAAACAACAAAGGCATTGTATCCAGACTCTTGACCAAGATGGGTTACAAGGGAGGAGGCCTTGGAGTAAATCAATAGGGAATTAAAAATCCAATTACAGCGAAAGAGAGGCCTAAATATGAAGGCTTAGACTACGTCGCCAAAGAAGAATGGTCTTCTAGCAATTGTTCATGGGTCATGTGTTCTTATTGCCGTAAGGAAGGACATTAGGAGGAAAGATGTTGGAGCCTACACCCAGAATTGGTTCCCACTTGGTTACTCAAGCGTAAGAAGGACTTGCAGTGCAAAACATCTCTAAAGAGAGATGAAAGCATTGAAGAAGAGGGGAAGCACAATTCTTCCATCCATGCGAAATCCTCACGTAGGTAGCGTAAGCCAAAGAACAATAAACAAAGGTATAATAGGTCTATTCATTCGAATCTTGATAATTCAAATACTTTCAATTAGAATGATGTTCATGATGGAAAGTCAAAAGACAACAGAAAGAGGTATATCTGTTATGTTAATTCGAATGTTGATAAAGCAAATGATTTTCATGATGGAAAACAAAACATGGATTTGAATAGCGTGTTAAGGAAAATGTTCCATGCACCTTTTGCCTTTCATCTAACAATTGTGTAAATAAGTGCGATAAGTGGAAATAAATCATCGAGAAGATGTCTATGTCTATTGGAATTCAAACCGAAAGAAGAAAATCTCATCCAAAGATAAAGGCAAGTGAGCTGAGAGGAGCTCAAAAGAATTTATGTACTCACTGCAATATAAGTGGGCATTGGGTCAAGAAGTGTTGGAAATTATTTTCACATCTTCATCCTAGTAAGGGCAAGAAGATCATGTAAGCACTAGAAGAGGAAGCGACAACTGAAAAGTGGCGCAATATGACCATCCCTAAAGCAACTTCAGAAGAAGAGAAAGTTCAAATAAGTGTCCATTCACCTGATTAGATAAGAAATGGGCAGACTATTTGTCCAGCTGAAGTCTGTAAGTTTCTGTTTTGCACTAGTTGCATATCCCCATAGTTGGGTAATTTGTAAAAGTGATGTTCATAAATAAATCACTTATATGCAACAATTTTTTTCTTTAAGCATTACAATGCTTGTTTGGCTCGTTGATAGCCAATTTGAATGGAGAAATTTGGGAGTCAAGTTCATTTCATTTTTTAAAATGCTTTCTTGAACACATTTTGTAAAAAACATTTTAAGACTATTGTATGAGTAGTTGCAGCACATTTAGTATGTTCCAAATGTGTTTAGCAGTCGAGTTATACAAGTATTCACTATGTGAAGCTTGTTTTGGGTTCATTTGAAAAAGTCTTTTAGCATCTTATCCTTAATAAGGATTTTGCAGATAATCTTCTTGGAATTATTCTTGGGAACGATGTTTTTGTGGATGGCCATAGTGACATGGACAGGTCGTTAAGAAGATAAGACTTGAATCTTTGGTTGCGTAGCGAAACATGTAATTTGTAAGATATTATACTATAGGTTTGTAAGGGATGCATGTGTCAGCTCATCGCTTATGGCTTTGAAGAACAAAGGTGAAGAAGAAGGAATGATGACATGTAGGATACTTGCGGCACAGGCAAGTACAGAGTAGTTGCAGATTATTTAATGCTTTTGGAGACCAAAAGATTTTTAGTGGGGAAGAGTGATCAGGAGCTCAAAATTTGTCAAAATTTCAAAGTGTTAAAATTTTAATAAGTTTAGATTTATATTGAAGAGTTTGTCATTTTGAACCCAATGGTATGAACGACACTCAAATCCGAGCTCATATGCAAAAGTTAGAGATGGTCAAAGTTCAGGGTTGACTTGATGACATGGCATGATTAGATGACATGGAGAGGGTCCAAGCCAATCGGAAGGTGCCAAGTGTCACTCTTCCATTGAACCTCGCATATTGGAAATCACAATCAAAAGGCGAATCACATTATAAGAATCGTCCCCGGCCTCGACAGCGTATAGAGTTGCGATGCGACATCAACGGAAGTTGCGATTGCAATGGGTCACAATCGTATATCGACGAAAGGTGGACGAGTATGAATAATCGGCCCTCGATGCAAGGAAGGTTGCAATGCAATCACAAGTTTATGGTAGTCGGCCCCCGAAGCATTCGAGTTGTGATGCGATATATCGTAATTACATATCGCACTCAATACCCGCCAATATATATATGCGCCACTGCTGATAACGTCAATTATGATGACCGATAGAATACTGGGTGCAAGATTTCATTATGCTGCAATTTATAATCTGGCGAGTCCACCTTATCGCCAGATCGCATGTTCATGCATGAAGTCTTGTGTAATGTGTATTACCCCTAGCACACCAATTGTAATATCTGACAGACTGCGGGACCATCGCCGCAACCGCTGGACCTAATCGCAAGTGTGATCACTCGAGCCTTAACTGTGAGATTGGCAGGATTGATGGCAGAAATTCTGTTTGTGGCGTAACTGCTAGTTTTATTTGCAGTTATTGAATATAACTGGCAGCAAGCCAGATTTGGAGGAGGAAATTGTGGGGAGACTGGCAGAAGTCATAACTATGGATTTTTTTGACCAAATTGGATGCAAAAAGAGGCTAGATAACCATTTTTGGGCATTCTGAACTCATTGGAATAGGTTTTAGAGTCAAAGGATCACTTATGGATAGGATTTTTACAAAGTGAATCCTATGGGTGCCCTGGACAACCCAAGTGTTGATTCAGTTTATGGAGGAGTTCCAAGATGAAGATAACCTTGTAGGGGTATTCCAGCCTCCATATGTCTTATGTAGCAGCCATTACAATAGTTTTGTAGTTGTATTTCTTCTTTGCTCTATATGTGTATGGAGAAAGAGACTTGTTTAAGTGCTTCAAATAGATTGTGTATTTGTTTATGCTCTTGGAAGTTGGAGTATAGGGTCTTGATTTGAGAGCCCTTAGCTTGCTGATTGTTTCATTACTAATTGTAGGTTGTCATATGTTTAGAGTGAGAATTATTTGCAAAAGAATGTTTCCTTGAAGGGGAAACTAACCACTCTTTTTGTCAGCACATTTATGTACTCTTTATCTAAAGAATTGTGAGCATAATGAGAAGAGGTCAAACCTTTAGAGCTGATCCAAGAAAATTTATTCTAGGAGGGGTGAACTCCTTTATCAATGGTTGATGTATTATTGTTTGATGCATGCTTACATTGAGTGTTTTGGTTTCATGTTTTAAGTTTTTTCATGAAACTATGTTAAACAACAACACATAAAATTCATGCTTTTACTTGCTATTTTGGAGTACAACCTCAAGCATATTTTTATATTTCAATGAGTGGAATTAGCATAGCATTACTAATATGCTCCAATTCATATCAGAGAGGTGCAATGGTTTCTAGCTACGTAGATTGATATTTCTCAACCATACATTTCCCTGCTAACTAAATGTGTTCCTAACTCTTGGTGGTATAGGATGTTTTCATGTTCCTCTAATCCAACCAACCCCACTCTACACTCACACTCGTGTAAGTATAAATTTCTTCTATACCTTTGCATCTATGCTTACTAAACACATGCATCATGTAACTCTATGATTACTCTAAGAAAATACGCATACATCAAATACATATTTCATGATTTTGAATTATATTCACGCATCAAGAAACTCTGCAAATTATTCTGAAATATGAGTCATGCATCAAGAAATTCTGCCTTTGTTCTAAATTATAATCATGCATTAAGCAATGCTGCGATTAATCTAAAATCAATATCCAAGAATCAAGAAATTATGCATTTGTTCTGAGATTTAATCATGCATTAAGTAATGTTGTAATTATTCTAAAAACAATATCCACGCATCAAGTAATTCTGCATGTTCTGAAATTAACAATAATTTTCATATACCAAAACCAAATTCAATCTAGATTTGCAAGGTACAAACCTTGGCAACAATATCAACAAAAGTCCAAGACAATTTACATGATCATCATGATATTTTCACAGAGATATGTTTTTTCTCTATCCAACAAGATAACTACACATGCAATTTCATAGAAAGACTATTTACTCATTACCTTACATGACTCATATAGCTTTCTCATTTCTCAACCTAACTAATACACTCTACTTAGATTCAGATTTTGCAGAAGAAAAATAAAAGTAAATTACTCAATAATAACCTTTAACCAGTAGCACATCTGGGAATTGTGACCTTGACCACACTGAGCCTCCCAACCATGAACCAACCTTTGAACCCCCGTGAGCTTGGATTGTTTTCTAGCATGAGTAACCTCTACTAATTCTACATAATGTCCTTTTTGCATTATTCTTCCCACAATTTTTTCCTTGACAACATCTTACCTTCCGAGGATCTGTTACCCCTTTAGCCTGCGAATTTCTTTAGTTTTTCCTAAAAACCCTGCTTTTATCCCCTGCAATGCTTTTCTCAATATTTATCCCCAACTGAGTATATATATATATTTTTCAACAAATTTAGGCAAACATTTTTTACTTGACTGTCTAGCTCCACAATTTCCCAATATATTAAAAAATTTATTTAATTACATATTCATCACCATTTTTCCAACATACTAATAATAATCACACATAAAAATAGTTGCTTTTACAATAACGAGAATATTACAAAGTAATACAAGTGGAGTCACATGGATTGATACCCTTGTACACCTCTATTAGTACCTTGCGTGTAATAAGCATAAGCATAGATTAAATCTATATATTAATATATATATATAATTTTCTATTCACCTTTAAGGATATAAGAAGACCCCTAGCTACACCTAAAATGATCCTTATATAAAAAAATTAGTCATTTTACTACCAGAACAACAATTAGGAGATTACTCTCACATAATTGGGAAATTAGTCATTTTACTATTAGAACAACAATTAGGAGATTACTCTCACATAATTGGGAATTGAAGAATTGAATAGTATGATTAAAGGTAAATTATACCCGCCTTAATTAGAATCTTAAAGGATTAGATTGACTACTATTATTTTTTGGTTTCTGGTTTCCAATGAAACGGAGAATTGGGTTTATAAATAGTTTTAACCTCTACTCCTTTCTTGTAGATATAAATTCTCAGTTTTATAAATGGAAATCAAGGGTTTGCCAACCATATTTTAAAATAAGTTTTTAGAATTTTTGTTCTTAGAAAAGTAAAAAATTATAGATAATTTATATTTTATACTTTGAGAATATTATTTTTACACACAATTCAATGGACGAAATCAAAGGTTTGCATACTAGTCTTTGGTTACTCATAAAATCAATAATTTTGTTTATAAATAGTTTAAATATTTTTAGATTTTTTTATAAAATAAAATCAAGAACTCCATTTCAACCATACAAATTACAACCATACAAATTACAAATGACATATTAGTATTTTGATTACTATTAATATTACAATTATCAATGGTTTCATTATTTACATTTTATTTTGGAATGTTTTTTTAATTATATTTTAATTATTTTATATGGAAAAGAAATTTTTCTAATAAACATGTTCAAGATTTTTCATTCCTAAAATTTCTCCCATATAAATAACTATAAAAATATACAATTTCTCAAATTATTTTATATTTATTATTTTTTAATTAACTTTATTCAAAAATAAATAAATAAATTTATTTACTCACTTAAAAATACAATTTACTTTTTTTTCACAATAGCCACTTAAACTTAAACCTGATTTATATAACTTTTTATTAAATTATTGTGAAATTATTTTATAAATAAAGTCAACTAAGTAAACACAAACAAAATACTTTTACCTTTTTAAAATAATTTTTTTAAATACTTGGAATCACATGTAAGTCGTGCACGGATTTCATAACTTAAGTATTTGCATAATTTTTTTTGAAATTGCATTATAAATAAATTCAAAGAGTAAAAACAAAAACAAATTGCTTTTATTATCTAATTTAAAATAAGTTATTAAGTAATTGGAATCACATAATATTATTTAATACTTGAAATAACATGTAAATGGTGTAGATTTCAATATTTATATTTAAGTATTTGATTTGTAGATTTCTGTGGTGTGGTTTATGAGGTTTTGAATTCAGATATTTTATAATATTCATTTTCATTTATTTAAAAAAGCCATATATCTAGACTAATGATTTGCATGTCAATATCGTTACGAGTCTCCACCAGAGTTTCTTCTAGCTTCGCCCTGCTCAGGGATAGTTCACCATCTTTTGAGTCCCAACAAGGGTGCTCGCATAAGCTCAACGTGGATTGACGATGCACCCCCAGCCCGTCAACTTCCTTGCCCCTAACAAGTTTTCAAAACTGTGAAATATCCAAATTCAAAACCTCAAAACTATGGAATATCCAAATTCAAAACTTCATTTGGCCTCTTGTAAAACAAATTCCCATCAAATTTTATCCCTACAGTGAATTCCAGAAAACTTTGATTTAAAAAATAGCACATTAACTAACTTCTTTTTAGTGGAGAAGTAATATTTTGGCATCATACATCAATAACAATATATTATAATATTTTAAAATTAAAAGAAATACAAGCCTTTCACGTAATGATAAAAAAACATCTTTTCGAAAAATACTTTATCCATTGAAAAAATTATTAAACTTGAACCACTTTAACAAAATCAATGAATAAATATATATGTATAGCAGAGTAAGACACATTGTCGGTAACTTTCTCATCAAGTTTTTATTAAAAGAATGTTCCATCTATTTAATAAATTAATGAATAAATATATGTATAGGTGGAGGAAGGCTCGTTCTTGCATGAGGTCCTAATCGAACTTTCTAGATTGTTCGACTTTTTATTGTGTCTTTTTCTTTTTTTAATGATAAATTAATTAACGTTTAAAAATGTAAATTTTAAATTATTATTATAATTATTATTTAATTTTGTTTATAGAGTAAATTAATTAACATTATAAATATAATTTTAAATTTTTATTTTTTATTATTATTATTTATTTTAATTTAAATTAAGTTAAAGGTCTAAATTGTAAGAAGTTATGTTTATGTTTTTTATCATTATATTTTTATTTAATTTTTTGTAAATAAGCATCCACGGAGATTTGAACCAATAACTTATTACAAAGAGTGCCTTAAACATTACACTCGTTCACAGCCAAAATTTATTATAACTTTTTTATTATTATTTATTTTTATTTAATTTTGTTTATATAGTAAATTAATTAACATTTAAAAATGTAATTTTAAATTTCTATTTTTATTGTTTTAAATTTTTAATTTAAATTAAGTTAAAGGTAAGTCACATCAAAATTAATGAGAAGTTACGCTCATGCCTTTCGTCATCATCTTATTTTATTTGTGAATACTCTCTTGATGGGCTCTGGAGTGTATATTATATATATTTTGAATATGATTTTATTAATAAAGGAAATTTTAATGTCATTAACCATATTTTATATATAAAGGTATTAATAATATATTAGAGTAATTAAATATATAAAGGTATTAATATATATTTAGAGTATATTTTAATTATTAGATGGTTTAGTATTTTTTATGATATAATTTTTTTATAAAAATATGTTTTTTTATTATTTAAAATATAAATAGATTTAATGTTTAATTTTAGATTGTGTAGATTTCATATTTCAAAATTTATAGTTTCAATAATTTTTTTTAAATTTTGGATAAAATTATTAAAAAAATATGTATAGAAAAATTAATGTATAATTTTTTTGGAAAAGCAAAAATATCTGTAATAATTAGATCAAGTTTATATTTAATGGAAATCAATAAGTGTTTGCTTACAAAACGTTTAATATTTTATATGTTAAATTTTATCGTATCAAATTTCATATGACATAAAGTTTTAAATGTTATGTAATTAAATTTATGATAAAAACCATTTTTTGGAGAAAATTAGAAAGCAATTAAATATAAAATCTGGTCTTGATGATGATGTAATGATGACTCACACTTGTTAGTTTAAAAGATATTCCGTAAAAAATTCTCTTATATAATTTCTATCAAAAAATATTTCTTTAAAACAATTAAATAATAAAAATTATATATATAATAATAAAAAAACAAAAATCATAATTTTTTTTTTTTTTAATTAATATAGATAATGACAAGAATAACATTACACGTAAGAATAAGTCAATTTTACTAGAAACAAATTTTAATTTATTTAATTGAATTTTGTTAAAGTTTTAGGGGCAATTTGAATTTTAAGATAGTTTGCCTAAAGGCATTTTCCAATAAAAAGAGGAGGAAAAGCCCTGCTTTATAACCATCTAGTCAAGAGTTTGTTGCTATATGGAAGGGGATGTAGTATCTCAATTATATATTAAACTTTAATTATTGTTTTTGAGTCAACTAAATCTTAACTTTCTTATTATTATATTATAAAAAGGTAATTTCTAATTTTAGTTTTTCGGAACATATATGTTATTCATTATCCTTCTTATACATCTTATATAACATTCAATAAGTAGCTTCTCATTATTAATTCAAACTATTGACCAAAAATGCACCTTTATAGAATCTTTTGAAATGTCATCAATGGTTAGGGCTTTGTCTTACCCTTTATATTTTGGGTACTTAGAAATTAATATGTGTATGAGTCTTTTTTTTTTCAATATGGTTTATTAGGTAGTTGATATGCGGTTACTCAATATAAAATAGTCAATTTTATTAAAAAAAGAATATGGTTGTTTCATACTTGGCATTTTGGCATTTACATTGACAAGCTAGAAGGTTGTTTAAAGGAAGCAGGATGTGTTGGTACGATTTTAGTTGGGATAGTCATCATCCTTCTTCTCTACGTTGAAGATATTGTTCTTCTCGCAAGGTGCCCATTTGATCTTGATAAGCAACTTATACTTCTTAAGGATTTCTGCTCTACCATGGATATGTTTGTTAACACTGACAAAACAAAAGTTATGATTAAATCCAAGAAGGACACTTATGCTAATTTTATGTATGACAATAGTAACTTGGAGGAAGTGTCTCCCTACAAGTACTTAGGAATTGATATCCATCACAAGTTCAATTGGAACTATAGCATTGAGAAAATGATTAATGGGGGATGGAAAGTTTATTTTGGTCTTGAAAATAATTGTAAAATGGCAAACCTCGTAATGTGGGATAGAAAGAAGTTCCTCTTTGAAACTTTAGTCACTCCGGTTGTCTTACATGGATGTGAGGTTTGGGAGAATCCTGGAGAAAGATTGAGCAAATCCAGAAACGTTTTATAACGTATAACCTCAAAATTAAATGCAACACACCCTATCCTATTCTCCTTATAGAAGTTCCCCTATCGAGAGCCTACTTGTGACTAGGCTTCTGTTTTACAAGCACAAACTCAATAACATAGGAGACCATAAACTTCCTAAGCTAGCTTTAAATTCCAGCCAAAACCACGTAAGGCTCAAACGAGGTTAGTATAAAGACACCAGGGTTGGTTAAACCATTGGGAGATCGACGAGAATGTTGCCTTGCAAAACATTAATAACATTAAAAATATTGTTACTTCTAAGTTCAAAGAAAAAATGTGGTGTGAGAAAGATTTCGTAGCTAAAAGAAAACTAAGATATTATAAGGAGGTCATCAACCCCACCCTAGATGATCAAAAGTATCTCTCTGTTTTAACTAGCTCAAAGAAGAAAATTAATATAGCCAAGATTAGAACGAACTCTCATGAGCTCCATAGTGAAATGGGTCTTTGGGTAGTTCCTAAAACACCATGGATGGAAAGGTTCTGTCATCTCTGTGAGAATACGAACATTGAGGATGGAAATCACTTCCTCTTAGAGTGTCGCGGGTACAACCACATTAGATCTCAGTTTCAAAATCTCAGTTTCAAAATCTTTGTTGCAATAATAACCTTCCTAGCCTTTTACGTTGTCAAAATTACAATGAGTTGAGGAGGCTTCTCTCCAAGCTTTTTGAGCGTAGGAATAAAATCTTAAATCAAACTAAATAATTAGTTTCTTTAGGTCCTAGAGACCAAAGTTTGGTCTCAGTGGACATTAACCACCACCACCACCATCACCATCATCACCACTTATTAAAAAGGTACTGAGTACCATGGTTGTTTTATACTTATTAATAATACGAATATAAGGGAGTTGATATGTGGTTACTCCATATAAAAGAGTCATTTTTATTAAAAATGGAACACTAGTTGTTTCATACTTATTAGAAAGGTATAGTGGTTGTTTTATACTTATTATTCCCTACCCAAAGGGCCAGGCTAGGACTAAGGGACTATTGTAATCCAAATGCTTTAGAAAATGCACGAACATAAAAAAAACTTAGATTTAAATTCAAATTAACCAAAGTTTTAATGTATATATTGTAATTTACTTTTTGATGAGGGTATTGAACACGTACACGATTTCTGCTAGCCCGTCAAATATTTGGATTATTTGGAGTTCTTATTTGGCTTCTTCCCGAATGTATATATTGTAATTTACTTTTTGATGAGGGTATTGAACACGTACACGATTTCTGCTAGCCCATCAAATATTTGGATTATTTGGAGTTCTTATTTAGCTTCTTCCCAAAGCGAGGAGAGGCATGTTGTACGAAAAACTTAACTTAAAAATGCATAGTATCAAAGTCATTTTTCCATAATCTAATAATGCTATGGATAACTTTAAATGTTAAGAGGAATGCTACGCTGCCACGCTGCGAGTTTGCCATTGCTACCACACTGCCACGCATCAGTTTCTGGCAGCTCTTCGAGGCACATCCCGAACTCTATGGATAATCCAGTCCTCTGGCATAACGGCTGGTGGTGCGCATGTTGGTCGCTGTGTGCATGTTGGTGTGGTGTTGACACTTGTTTAGTTCTGAGGAATGCTACGCTGCCACGCTGCGAGTTTGCCATTGCTACGACACTGCCACGCATCAGTTTCTGGCAGCTCTTCGAGGCACATCCCGAACTCTATGGATAATCCAGTCCTCTGTACTAACTGGTGGTGGTGCGCATGTTGGTCGCTGTGTGCATGTTGGTGTGGTGTTTGACACTTGTTTAGTTCTTATTCCATTAGTTCTCTTGTCGTCTTCTTCGGAGTTTCTCTTCTTCTCCAGAACCTGCATCAAACCTGGAACTGGAAACCATATGCACTTCCCCAAAGTTGGAACTGGAACTGGAAACCAAATGCACTTCTCCAGGGTTTGCCTTCTCGCAGATCTGAACAGAGAAAAACTGGGCGGGTCGCTGGTGTGACTTGTTGCGATGAACTACTACCTGCAAGATAGCGGACGGGTCAATCAACACCATGTAAAGATCAGTAAAATTGTATTATTATTAAATGTAGCCAAAGCGCTGCCACCATCATACAAAACAGTGCCTAAAAAGGTTTATGGATAGACACCAAACCGACCTTTACTAATGGTTTTGAATGGCAGCATGTATTTAGAGGAAGTTTTTTTTATTAATGGTTGAATTTTTTTATTAATGGTTTTGAATGAAAGCATGTATCAGAATTAACGAGGAAAATCTCTTTAATGAATTAGACATATTTTTATGTGTGTGACTTTATCTTCATAAATATGGAAATCCACTCTTTCCATGAAATTGAGTTAAAGCAGAGGGAACAGCCAAAGCAGAGGTGAATTGTGCTATTTTCCTAACACGGTGAGAGTAAATTACAGTTTCCAAGCATGAAGGGATTGGCATGCAATATTTTTATCGATACAAAGGGTTGACATGCAATATTTTTAATCGATGCAAAGGGAAGGGTAAGAATTCCAGCATCAAAGTCGAAAAAAATAATAGCACTCACTGGGACCGTATAGTTGGTAGTATTATTGAGCACATCAGCAAAGTTAAAAATAATATAGTTGATACTCTTTCTAAAATGAGCCTCTTATCTTCTCCTGGATTATGGTTTCTCGAGATATCGAAAAAATAATAGCACTCACTGGGACTGCATGGTTGGTAGTACTATTGAGCACATCAGCGAGGTTAAAAATAATATAGTTGATACTCTTTCTAAAATGGGCCTCCTATCCTCTCCTGGACTATGGTTTCTCGAAATATTTTCGGAAGGAGTTACATTCCAGATCCAAAATTTTGCATTGCAGGACTTTCATATATTTGTTTTTTGTCTCAATAGCAATTGCTTTTCTATTCTAGTTTCAAAATTCCCTCTTTATCATGCTTTTCTTTATCTTTATCATGTTTTTCTGTACTAGTTACAGAACTAGTACAGAACCTAGATAGTTATTTAGTTAACTTAGATAATCTGTTTTTCATCCTAAGTTACTATAGGAGCATATAAGACAATAGGTGACTATAAGAATATATGAGCATATAAGATAATATGTCAGCATATAAGACAATAGTTGACTATACAAGTATATAAGACAATATGTGGATTATTGACTATTTTAGAACATCTTGGATATCTATTTTTTTTTTGGACTCTTATATTCCTCATATAATATATTGAATTATGTGGATTATTCCTCATATAATATATTGAACTATATAAATTATTGACTATTTTAAAACCTCTTAGAATATTCTTTTTTTGGACTCTTATATTCCTCATATAATATAATATAATGATCTAATAGATAATGATATAATATATTGATCTAATATTGATCTAAGATAATAGATAATGTAAACGAGTCGGAAGAAGCTGAGAATGTTTAAGATATTGGAAAATATGAGTTGGAAGATGTCAAAAATGTTTATTTTGATAAGAGAAAAAATGGCGGGGTGGGAGCGATTGACCATGAATTCTTTTCATTCCATTCCTCTCGAAATTTTTTATGCCTAAACCATCAACCATAGTTTTGAAGGTCTCGGCGGCACGCAGATCAGAGGCACGGTGGAATGAGGCCAGTAAAGCAAGAAGAGTCTTTGGCAGAAATAAGATTGTATCAATCTATGTTGTTTGGTGTGTGCGTGGTTCTGCATCAGGATATAGAGAGCGAGATCCAAACAACTTTCGTAGACCTAACCTCGACTAAACACTGCATTCTTCTGGGATTTCTCCAGTGTTTTATAAATCACTGGCTCTGTCCTTGTCATTGTTAACCCGAATGGATTCAAAGGTGGTGGAGAAATTTTCAGGAGTTGCATCAATTTGAGTAAAATCTATGGTTTCAATATTCCCACCCAAACATTTCAGGAGGTTTCCTATTTGCAATATTCCCACCCAAACATTTCCGGAGGTTTCTGTCATCATGTTGTATTACTTATTCTTATTGATGCACTCGGAGGTTTCTGTCATCATGTTGTATTACTTGTTGTTATGGATGCACTCATGATTTGATTATCTGGTTTATAGGCTTTATAACAAAGCTTCTAGTAGCTTTATCAAATATTTTGAAAGGCGGCTTTCCATGCAGCAGGGAACGTGGCTTACAGCGAAGCCCACATGTCATCCAAATTTTTCTTGCTGGGGCATGTATTTATTGCATGAAAGGTGGCTTTTTATGCAGGAACGTGGCTTGCATCCAAGCCCACATCTCATTCAAATGTTTCTGGCTTGAACATATATTTATTGTTTTAGAGAAATAAATTATATATATAACAATTAAAAATTAAAAAAACAATACATAGCCAATCTTATGTTTTATATTTCTACATTGTAACAATGACTATTTTTTGTTAGGGAGACCTGACTATTATTCGTTATGGAGACCTACCTCTGGCAGTTTTGCTAAGGTCGTACGTCGTACTTATATTTGTTTACAAGTTGTTTGCATTATTTCTTTTAAATTTAGTGCCAGCAAGTCAACATATAAATTGGTGGAAAATTGAGGCACCCAGATTTTTGGTTTATTATTTTAAGCTTTTGTTTGGCTTTGAAGCTAGCTGGACATTTCGGTGGCAAAATATGGTTTATCATTTTAAGCTTTTGTTTGACTCTGAAGCCCAGCTGGACATTTCGGTGGCAAAATATAAAATTTATCACTTCAGCAAGCACATTTCGGTGGCGAAATATAAAATTTATCACTTCAGCAAGCAAGCAAGCTTGCTCCCTTAATAAAAATTCAATATCACTATATCATATCAAATACCAATATCTTTCCTTTGACTGATCATAGATAAAATCATCATAATATACATAAAATTATCATAATATACATACCGATACACTCATGAAATTTAATTCTCCTCAGATACTTTATAAGCTGGATATTATGACATTGGAGATTTAGATTTAACCGTGTTCCAATAGCACAAAGAATATGTCTCTCTGACGGTCATATATACAACAATATGTCTCTCTGGCACTCTGGCAGAGACTAGCTGCGACTCATAATATACATACCGATACACATGAAATTTAATGCTCATCAGATACTTTATAAATTTAATTAATATACATACCGATACACTCATGAAATTTAATTCTCATCAGATACTTTATAAGCTGGATATTATGACATTGGAGATTTAGATTTAACCGTGTTCCAATAGCACAAGACTATGTCTCTCTGACGGTCATATATACAACAATATGTCTCTCTGGCACTGTCGCAGAGACTAGCTGCTTCGCAGCTATTCTTATTAATAATACGAATATAAAGAATTAGGGCTCGCTAGTAATAAACTATTTATAAAGGTACATGCTATGTATTTTTCTTTATATTAATAGTAAATTATTTTTAGAGATAGAATACTATGTATTATTTTGTCGAGTATTTGCTTTGCTAAGTTGGTTGTTGGCCCTTGCAAAGGCCCATGAACTTTGTAGGCATTTTGGATTATCAATGTAAGGGGTACTATGCTATAAATTTATATTTTTGGTTTGGTTATTTTACCTATTTACACAGTACATATTTCATATTTTGTTGGGATTAAGTCCATGAATTTTGTAAGCTTTTTGATTGGGTTATTATGCTACAAATTCATATTTTTGTTTTGGTTATTTTACTTTACAAATTCATATTTTTGTTTTGGTTATTTTACTTTTTAAAGTGAATATTTGATATTTTTGTTTGGATTTGTTTTGGTTATTTTACTTTTTAAAGTGTATATTTGATATCTTTGTTTGGATTATTTTATTCTTTAAGAGTCTATGTTTTTTTATGTTGCTTATAATTTATTATTTTTGTTGATTTAAGTATACTACCATGGCCAATAATATAAATTAAATTGTCGGTAAATATGGTAAATATTTAAGGACATTAATTCGTAATAAGCATCAAAACACTTACTTCATTATAAATCTAACATTGCTAAAATAAAAATAAAAATAAATCCTAAAAACAAACTAAATTATTACTTTATTTTAAATCATTATTAATTATAAAATAATTAATATATAGACTAAACATATGTACATTTAAAAAAATATTGAACAAGATTCTTAACCATAGAGATTTACCCCCAATTTACCATGAAGATTCTTAATCTATATAGAATTTGCTACAATATTATGGCTTATTTATACCACATGCAAAAAAAACTATAATTCACTTCATGTGACACTTGTTCATAAGACATTTTTTTAATTAATCAATTTAATTAAAAGCGTTAAAAGTGAAAAACTACTTTGGAGATAAATCTCAACAATTGATTTGTGTATACTACTATGAATATTCTAGAATTTCCATAGAGATGATTTATGGAAGCCCTATTCCAAAATAGACATGCCTATCTATGTAACAAGTGGTATCATGGCTCTTTCTTATGCCAACACACACCCGCATTTTAGCAACTTATTTTTTGGCTAGATATGTTTTCTCACATCCTTAAACACCACAATTTGTTGTTTAGTGGGTAAAACTATGGCTAGGAAGCATAAAAAGAATACAAATGGAGTCACATGGATTGATACCCTAGTACAACTCTAATGGTACTTGGTGCGTAGTAAGAATAGAATAAATATATATATATGGATTAGAGCTTCCATTTACCCTTGAGGATATAGGAAGTCCCCCTAGATACACCTAAAATGATCCTTATATAAACAAACGAGTCATTTTACTACTATAACAACACTTAAGAGACCATCCTCACATAATTGGGAATTGAATAATATGATTAAGGGTAAATTATACCCTCCTTAATTAGCATCATAAAAGATTGAATACCATTATTGGAAACCCTCGTGTATATTATAGATTTATGGAACTTGATACTCATTTTCTCTTAAGACCCCGTTGAGCCTAACCTTTATAGCATGGAAAAATAATAATCTCCTAGAATGTTAAGAATCACATAATTCTATTATGACCCCGCTGAGCCTAACCTTTATAGCATCAAAAAAATAATAATCTTCTAGAATGTTAAGAATCACATAGTTCCATTACTGCAGTAATATTCAAACAAGAGTAAATATTAAAGAAATAATGAGTATAGCATGTACCACTATGACCCCGCTGAGTCTAACCTTTAAAGCATGGAAAAAAGAATAATCTCCTAGAATGTTAAGAATCACATAATTCAATTACTGCAATAATATTCAAACAAGAGTAAATATTAAAGAAATAATGAGTAAAGCATGTACCACTATGGGAGACAAATCTCAAAATATTCCTCATGCAATGCTAATCACATTATTATAGCTCTCAATTATAACTTTTTGGTGGACCCAATCATACTATTGTGGATGTCCTATCTCAAAAGATTCCTTACATAATGTTAATTTCATTTTCAGGTTACTCTATAGTAACCCTTCTACTAAACCCATGCGTCTGGTAACAACCATTAGAAATGTGAACACGGACAACATGCTTACCTAATTAGAAAACTGTGTCCCTCATATTGAAAGACAACTCTCTAAGAATGTTTACTTAAATCATAAGTTGCTAAGATTGACTACGTAGAAAACCATGTTTCTACGAACAATAATATGAAACATGGATTTCTAAGCATAAACATGGAGAATATAAGCATAAACATATAGAATATGTTCACCCAATTGAAACACTAGGTCACCCATATTGAAAATCTAGTCTCTAAGGATGCCTCCCTAAACTCATAGGTTTCTAAGATTCACTACCCAAAAAGCCATGTTTCTATGATAAACAATATGAAAATATGGCTCTATAATCTTATGGCTATAGTCTTACCCAAAGAGGTTCTGACATCATGCTTTAATTTCCCTAATATGTGATGAGCATTCCAAATAGGTAAAACATAAGGCCCATCTAACCACTCATAGGAACATAAAGAATATATTAAACATTCATTTTTCAATTAATGACATTTTCCTAGCTTAACGAGTTCTTAGGAGAGTTAAGGAGATTTTTCTTTCTTTATGTGCTTAACATGAGTCACGGGGGCTTCACTAGGGGAGAAGTACCATACCACGTGCATTCATATTGGGGGATATATATTGAGGAAAAAATAACATGACATATTGAGCATATAATAGAGGGTAAAGGCTTTTTATATTGGGAGGTATAAAAAATGGAGCTCAAATTTAATGAAAAAATATAAAGAGGTATAAAAAATGTTAATTAAAAAATGGATACCTACAATATTTAGTGAAAGTAGGGGTTTTTTAAATTAGGAAGTTGTATTGGGTTCGTATTGGTAGGGGGTTAAATAATATGATTTTATATGTATTTTCCAATATATAGTCAAATTTAGGGTGTTTTTAATATGCCATGAATGCACATGATATGTCAGAGGTTCATTGAGTGTGTTGGAAATACTGAGGGGGTAGGGGAGGGGGGGGGGGGTGTGGGGTGAATTAGTATTCCTTAGCAATTAGCACTTTTAAATCTTTTTAGAGAATTAGTTAATATTTAATTATTATTAATGTTTATGCAGTAATAACAGTAAATAAAAGAACACAATAGACATAAGAATTTTAGGTAGAAAACCACCTCTGGGCCAAAAACCATTGAACGATTTCTAATAAATTCTTTAATCTTCAACCCCTACTGAAATGAAAGCAAGAACTTCCTAGAATTCTAGAAAATCGTTCTTCTCTAACTCCCACTGGAAGGATGCCCCAACGCTCTGGTTTCTTCAGTAGTCAATTGAATGGATGCCCCAACATCCTAAACCAACCTACCTCCCTGAAGTGTTCATAGGCTCCAACCTGTAGGCGACTTCATGCACCAGCCTAACTGGTGGCCTGGGTGTAGGCGATATGGACAAACGTTCAAACCCTGATATAATTTCCTCTAATTCTGGCTGAATATCTTCTTCAATCCCAACTGGAGTATCAGTCATCTATCCCTAGACTGACTGTTTTATAAACTTTCCCCTTTTTAGCCACTATTACAAATCATTTTCCTTAAATCACCCCAACCCTTGTTATTGGGAATAATTTACATAACAAAGCCCTTTTTCCACTATCGGAGCTATAATTCCATAGGAATCATGTAATTCACTATCGGTGTTGTTTAGAATGGAAATAACCCAAATATGCGTAAAATACACTATCGGGCGTTGTTTCCCAAAGGAAATGCGCTAACACGCAAAATGCACTATTGGTGGGGTTTATTCCATAAGAAATGGAATAACACTATCAACGCATTATTCCATGAGAAATGGACCCGAAGGTAATATAAAACATGACTTAATGAAGCTTGATATCTGCCTTTCAAACCCGTCGTACCTCTTCAATGTTGATCTCTTTAAGATCCAACGGTCTCAACGCTCTTCGACCTTTGAACTTATCCCACGCCTGTGGACTGTTCATCTTGTTCCAAAAGATCTAATAGTCCATACACATATCGGCCAACATACCTGTGCACTTCAAATCCACCCGAAAAGGTGGTTTCTCCCTCCGTCCTCGCTGCTACGTGGCAAAATATGTATGGAATCGAAGTTGAAGGCAAAATACCACTTACGGTCTTTCGTCCACCCAAAATCTGCCCACGATTTCTTCAAACTTGCAATGCGATGACTATCGCAGACCCGATAGGTTATAAATCCTCTCCTATAGTGTTTCGGATCCAAATGTATCACAACTTCGGACTTTGGCACTTCAAAGGGTCAGTCCCTCTCTGCTCAAACATCGTGACGGGATAATGCTTGCAAACCCGATATGGGTATCAATCACAATTGATATGATTTCAAGTCCAGAACTCAATTCTGACTAAGTTTTTCACGATTTCTTAGTGTAAACCAAAAATTTGCCTACAGGACCAAACAACGCATATAAAGGTAACAGGGCACGTCGATTTGAAGGAAACACACTCCACCAAGCTTCAATCGAAGTATTAGTTGGGAAACAAGGCCGAATAACTATTATAAAAGCTTAACAAATAACTTGCGTGAAGCCAAAAGTATGCATAAAGACCAGTTTAATAGATAAATACAAGTTTAGATGCACAGAAAAGGTTTCGGAGGCCACCACGCCTCCAAGATTGACCAATACACAGAGAAATCATTTTCTTGCTTTGAGAGATATGTGATAAAAGCACGCAGTCAAAATCCCATTACAATAGCATCCAAATTACATATATACTGGTTCGTGTTAACATCCAGATCCTAAAATAGAGGCTTAAATTTATTGCAACTATCAGTTCCGCGAGACATCCTCCTTGAGAACCTCCGCTATGCTAACTAATCCTATCTGTTCAACGAGGTATTCTCCTTGAGAACCTCCACTACAACTTAACTATTTAACATTTATTACATCATGATTTATTCCTAGATTCTATCTCTATGCTTAACTAGAAAAACATGGAAATTGATGACTAAAGGATCCAACTCCTTCGCTTGTAGTTTTTTTTTGTATTTTTGGAATAAGTTTGAAGTTTTTTCCCTCCAAGTCTCATGCTCCTACATCAGACTCCTGAGGACAAAATTCTTCACGGGCTCCAGTCCATGAGCTCTTCTACAGAACTGCCCAATTTCTGTAGCATGTTTTTTGTTACCCAAGTAGCTTCAACAGTTGGCTGATCCTTCCATTTGACCAAATACTGAAAGTACTCTTATCCTCTGGTTTTCTTGAACACTTTCTTGTCCAAAATCCTTTCTAGCTGTAATGCTTTTGCTGTAGGTAACTGTTTTACCCAGTCAATTTCTTGTGTCTCCTGATCTTCTTCTATATCATATGCAGTTTCACCTTCATACTTGTACAGGTCAGAAACATTGAAAATTGGAGATATTTCAACATTAGGGGGTAATTCAATTTCATATGCATTTGCAAAAAACTCCTTAACGCTCTGCATGGTCCAATTTTCTTGAACTTTAATTTGTTATACTCCCTCTTTGGAAATCTTTCCTTTCTTAGGTGTGCTAAAACCAAATCTCCAACTTCAAATTTCACCTCTCTTATTCTTATGTCTGCTCTGGTTTTGTACTTGATGTTGCTATCCTGTAGCTATTTTTTCACTTTCTCATGTATTTCTTGCATTTCTGAAGCAAAATCTTCTCCCTCAGCACTTCTCATTTCATATTTTCCCAAGTTTCTTAACTCAGATACTCCTCTTGGGTGCATTCCATAAACTATATGGAATGGACTTTATCTTGTACTCCTGTTAGGTGAGTCATTATATGAATATTCAACTTGTGCCAACACTTGATCCCATTGCTTTGGATTTTCTGCAGTAAGACGACTTAAAAGATTACCCAAACTCTTGTTCACAACTTCAGTCTGTGGATGATAGGCAGAATTGAAACTCAGTTTAGTTCCCAACTTTTTCCATAATGTCCTCCAGAAATGTCCAACAAATTTGGAATCCCTGTCTGAGACAATACTCTTAGGCAATCCATGTAGTCTTACAATCTCCTTGAAAAAAAAATTAGCAATGTGAGTAGCATCACTAGTTTTATAACATGGAATAAAATGTGCCATTTTTGAAAATTTGTCCACTACAACACAAATTGAATCATTTCCTCTTTGAGTCTTTGGTAATCCCAAAACAAAATCCATACTTACCATATCCCAAGGCCTATCTGGAATTGGTAATGGAACATACAAACCTGTGTTTTGGCTTCTTCCCTTTGCATATTGACAGATTTTGCAAGTTTTCACACACTTTTCCACTTCAGATCTCATTTTCGGCCAGAAATAAATTCTGCTCAACTGTTCATAAGTATTCTCTATACCAAAATGTCCTACAAGTCCACCACTATATTTCTCTTTGATTAAATTCTCCCTCATAGAACAGTTTGGTATGCACAACTAGTTTCTCTTAAACAACAATCCATGTTGTAAGAAATAATCCAACCATTTATTCCTATCCATCAAAACAAGATTCTTACAAGCTTCAAATGCCTCTTTAAAATCTAAATCTGTCTCATATAATTCTTTAAGAAAATCAAAACCTAACAATTGAATTTGACTCTCTTGAAGTAATACATTTCTCCTACTTAAGGCATCTGCAACTTTATTTGATTGGCGATTTATATGCTTCAAGACAAAATGGAAACCTTGAAGATACTCTACCCATTTAGCATGTTTCTATCTAAGCTTTGGATGCTGCATAATATACTGTAGTGCATGGTTATCTGAATAAAGTATGAACTCCTTTGACAATAGATAATGTCTCCACTTGTTCAATGATTGCACAACTGCATAGAACTCTTTATCATAAGAAGAATACTTCTTCTTTGAATCATTCATATTTTCACTAAAATAAGCTATAGGCCTGTCTTCCTCACTTAAAACACCTCCAATAGATTCTCCGCTGGCATCACATTTCACTTGGAAAGGTTTACTAAAATTAGGTAGAACCAAAATAAGTTTTTCAGTGATCTTCTTCTTCAACAATTGAAAATTCTTTTTTGCTTTAGTAGTCCATCTAAATGGTTGTTTATCCTTCTTTATGGTCTCAATAATAGGGGAATTGATCTTACTAAAATCCTTTATGAATTTCCTATAAAAACTAGCAAGACCATGAAAACTTCTTACCTCAAAAACACTTTTAGGTGAAGGCCACTCCATGATTGCCTTGATCTTCTCTGGATCCATCTTCAGCCCTTCAGCAGAAATGAAAAAACCCAAATACACTAACTCCTCTTTCATGAATGAACACTTCTTCAAATTCAGCAATAATTTCTCTTGTTGTAACCTTTGTAAGACATAATTCGGATGTCTCATGTGCTCCTCCTTAGACCTGCTGTAAACTAATATATCGTCCAGATATACTATTACAAATTTACCAATAAATTCTTTAAGAGCTTCATTCATGAGTCTCATAAATGTACTTGGTGCATTTGAAAACCCAAAATGAATTAATCTCCACTCACATAATCCCTCATTTGTCTTAAAGGCAATTTTCCACTCATCCCCTTCTCTTATCCTTATTTGATGACACCCACTCTAAAGATCTAGTTTTGTAAAATACTTTGCTCCACACAATAAATCCATTAAATCTTCAATTCTAGGTAAAGGAAATCTGTACCTGATTGTGATTTTATTGATGGCTCTTGAATCATTACACATTCTCCAGCCTCCGTCTTTCTTTGGACTCAACACTCTTGGTACTGCACAAGGACTCAAGCTTTCTCTGATCAGTCCTTTGTCAAGCAGTTCTTGAACCTGCTTTCTAACCTCTTCATTTTCTATGGGAGTCATTCTATAAGATTCTTTGTTTGGTAGATTTGCTCCAGGAATCAAATCTATATGATGGCTAATTCTTCTAATGGGTGGTAACTCATTAGGCAAATCATCAACAATGATATCACAATAATTGTCCAACATTTCTTGAATTTCAATGGGTAAATCAGAAAGTTTAGTAGAAGTCATTATTACCTCGGGCTTGAAAATTACAACAAAATTTACCTCATTCTCTTCAATACGTTGTAAGTATTCCTTTCCTCCTAGCAATAGAGTTTTTGGATCAGTCTTCTTTCCTGATGCATCTTTTTCTCCCATAGGTAGCAATGTATGATTGATACCATCTTTACCAAACTTGTAGGTGTTTCTTTTCCCATCATGCATAGTTCCTCTGTCATATTGCCAAGGTCTTCCAAGCAATATGTGACACACATCCATTGGCATCACATCACATATAATTTTTTCCTTAGATTTGCCCAACTACAACTCCACTTCACACCGTTCATTCACTAACAGCTGTTGTCCATTTTGTAACCATGACACCTTGAAAGGTGCTGGATGTTTCATTGTCTTCAGCTTCAATTTTTCCACCACTTCTGCAGAGACCAAATTATCAGTGCTGCCACTATCAATGATCATCTGACATCATTTCCCTTGAACCTTACACACTATTCTGAACAAAGTCTTTCTTTGTGATTGTTTGACTATCTCCTTTGTTGGCTTCAGCAAAACTTTATTGATTACCAAAGATTCTACTCTCACTGGTATATTTTCTTCTTCTGTCACTACTGTTGCTGTTGCTTCTCCCTCAACTTGAACAACGATTCATTCCTATGACTTGTTCCTGGATTCTCTAGGCACTCAAAAGCTCTGTGTCCCAGTTTGTTACATCTGTAACATCTTACTTCTTTTCCTCTTCCTTTGCCTCCTCTTCCTTTAGAAAAACTCCCTTTGCCACTTGCATCACCTTATGTGGTTGCATGTTGTGTTGAGCTGCTGCTAGCTCCATCTTTAGGTGTTGTAGATCTTCCTCTACCACCTTAACTTCTCCTTCCTCGGAAAGTACCTCTCCCTCTGGCAGACTGCTTCCTCACGAGTTTTTCTTCACCTTTCAGTACCATCTGATAAGCTTCCTCTACTGTTTTAGGAGACAGTATACTTATCTCATCTTGAATGTCCATCCTAATACCATTCACATATCTAGCCACCTTCTCATCTGTATCCTGAGTTTGTCCAGCTCTTATGCTTAACTTATAGAATTCCTCTGTATATTCTCTCACTGTCATAGACCCCTGTCTAAGATTCTGCATCTGTCTGAACAAGGTTTGCTGATAATTACATGGTAGAAACTTACCTCTTAGCTTTGTTACCATCCTATTCTAATTTCTAATTGGTTGCTTGCCAATACTCTTTCTTTCTGCCTACACTCCATCCCACCAAAGTGCTGCATGTCTTTTTAGCTTGGCGAAAACAAACTGTACTTTCTTCTCATCTTATGTTTCTTCATAATCAAAGAATTTATCCATGCCATTAATCTAGTCTATCAATTCTTCTGGATTCAATCCTCCTTCATATATTGAAACCTTAGTCTTTGGCCTAGCTGTGGATCTCAACACTGACTGGAAAAATATCATCTTAGGAGTAACTGCTATAGTTTCCTTCTCTCCTTCAGCTTCAACCTCAAGCTCACTAACATCTCCATCATCTATATTTCTCCCTGTTGTTAATGCTTCCATTCTAGCTTGCATCTGTTGCATAGCTTCCATCACTTCAGCATTTGCAACTGGCTGACCTCTTCCACCACGTCCTCGTCCTATTCCAACTCTGAAATCCATATTAGGTCTCCTTCTCTTGCTTCTAAGATTCAATTCAATGTCAAAAGGTTGCTCTGATACCACTAATGGTGGCCTGAGTGCAGGCGATATGGACAAATGTTCAAACCCTAATACAATTTCCTCTAATTCTGGCTGAATCTCTTCTTTAATCCCAACTGGAGTTTCAGTCATCTATTCCTATATTGACTATTTTATAAACTTTCCCCTTTTTAGCCATTATTACCAATCCTTTTTCTTCAATCGCCCCAACCCTTGTTATCGGGAAAAATTTACACAACAGAGCCCTTTTCCACTATCGAAGCCGTAATTCCATAGGAATCACGTAATTCATTATCGGCACTGTTTAGAATGGAAATAACACAAATATGCGTAAAATACACTATTGGGTGCTGTTTCCCAAAGGAAATGTGCTAACACGCAAAATGCACTATCGGTGGGGTTTATTCCATAAGAAATGGAATAACACTATTGGCACTTTAATTACACTATCGACAGGTTATTCCATGAGAAATGGATCCAAAGGTAATATAAACCATGACTTAATGAAGCTTGAGATCCGCCTTTCAAACCCGTCGCACCTCTTCACTATTGATCTCTTTAAGATCCAATTGTCTCAACACTCCCCGACCTTTGAACTTACTCCACGCCTGTGGACCGTCGATTTTGTTCCGCAAGATCTAACAATTCATACACATATCGATCGATAGACATGCGCATTCCAAATCCACCCGAAAAGGTGGTTTCTCCCTTCGTCCTCACTGCTACGTGGCACAATATGTATGGAATTGGAGCTGGAGGCAAAATACCTCTTATAGTCTTTCGTCCGCCAGAAATCCGCCCGCGGTTTCTTCAAACTTGTGGTGATGACTATTGTAGACCCGATAGGTTATAAATCCTCTCCTATAGTGTTTCAGATCCAAATGTATCGCAACTTTGGACTTTGTCACTTCAAAGGGTTAGTCCCTCTCCGCTCAAACATTGCGATGTGATAATGCATGTAGACCCGATATGGGTATCAACAACAGTTGATAATATTTCAAGTCCGGAACTCAATTCTGACTAAGTTTTTCATGATTTCTCAGTGTAAACTAGAAATTTTCTTGCGGGACCAAAAAACACATATAAAGGTAACAGGGCACACCGATATGAAGGAAACACACTCCGCCAAGCTTCAATCAAAGTATTAGTTGGGAAACAAAGCCGAACCACTGTTATAAAAGCTTAACAGATAACTTGCGTGAAGCCAAAATTACGCATAAAGACCAGTTTAAGAGACAAATACAAGTTTAGATGCACAGAAATGGTTCGGAGGTCACCACACCTCTGGGATCGACCAATACACAAAGAAATCCTTTTCTTCATTTGAGAGATAATGATAAAAGAATGTTGTCAAAATCCATTACAATAGCATCCAAATTACATATATACTGGTTCATGTTAACAACCAGATCCTAAAATAGAGGCTTAAATTTATTGCAACTATCAGTTCTATGAGACATCCTCCTTGAGAACCTCCACTATGCTAACTAATCCTATTTTTTCAATGAGGTATTCTCCTCAAGAACCTCCACTACAACTTAACTATTTAACATTTATTACATCATGATTTATTCCTAGATTCTATCTCTATGCTTAACTAGAAAAACATGGAAATTGATGGCTAAAGGATCCCACTCCTTTGCTTGTAGATTTTTTGTATGTTTGGAATAAGTTTGAAGTTTTTTCCCTCCAAGTCTCATGCTCTTACATCACTAACACCTCCCTGCCACCCTATAGTGACAGAAATGCGACAAGAGTGTGGATTCACATACCAGGGAGAACGATCCACAATACAATATTATTTACTATGATTTTGACCAAACACCCAATGACATTGTGACCTACAACCCAACCATGACATCATCCCAACAGGGACTCCTATATCTCCAAATGTTGCCTTTTCGACTCTAGGCAGATTGACTCTTTTACAATAATGACTCATCCAATGATGAAACTTTTACAAATGACTCTTTTACAACTTTACAATGATGACTCTTGGCCTTGACACTTCTTCACAAAATACAGATGATTGTCATGTCTTTAAAGGATGTCCTGTTGCAATGATTCCTTTGATTTGATAGTTTTGATCTTAAATTCTTGCTTGAAGTTGTACTTGAATCTTCTTCTACCTGCATGCAAAATTTTCCTACAAAACCAATCCCAAAACAAAACAAAATATCCTTCAACTTACCTCTTCCTGCAAAACACATGTAAGTGCATAATAATTAATAAATAGAGATTAAATTTACAATGCGTACTTGAAGTGTGCTTGTCACTTTTTTTGTTGACTTGTTACAGTAGTAGGAAAGACTCCCACTATTGATATAGGCCTGGAATCTATGCAAGGCTATATCTAAAACTGACCTAAAGATATACAATAAAAACTGATGACAGACCCTACACTTGTGATTGACCAAGTTCTAAGTACAACAACAGAGACCATTATATCAAATATGACAAGACAAGTAACATGAACTTACAACTTCATATACATTTAGCAGACTTGGTGTAGCATCAAGAATATGTAGCACCAAATGTGTAGTATCAAGAATAAGACATTTGAAAAAATAACTGTGACATATAGAGACATAGAGATATAACCGAGATTCTGTATATACTTACTTTGTCCTGCATAAACATATGTCAGAGATGATACTCAAAATTCAAATGTAAACACTACTTATACATACCTTGTTGTAGGAGACTTACCCTTGACTATTGATGTGTGGTCCTTACTATAGTGATCCTTGAATACATGATTTTTCTTTCCTTCTAGGAGCTTGATAGTGAATATATTGTATCTATGTAATTTCGGATCTCCAGGGTCTGAAATTTCACCCTGTGGTATCCCTATGAGTCATGTTTCCAACCCCAAAGTTCTGATCAATATTGGATTCTTCAAGAAATATTTATGCCCAATCGCCCACGATGACCTGATTATAGACTAGTTCAGTGCAACGAACTTGTACGAAGTTCCACGTGTCACTGTTGCGACCTTTGGCCTTGAAAATGATACTTAACAAAATACAGTCCATCCTATCTATTTTACTATTTACAAAATTTGAATCCAATGCTGAGAGAGAAATTTATGATGATTTTCCCAACATCACCTATTTAACATGGAATTCGGGAGCCTGCAAAAACCCTAACTGCCTCAGATCATATCTCCGAAAATATAGTGAACCAAGCTCTGAAAGTTAGCCACGAGGTTCATCAAGATGTAGGATCAAATGGGTTTTAATTTAAGTTTCTGAAGCTTTGCAAAACAAAAGTGATAGTGAAAATTCCATGATGATCTGTTTGAAGCCACAAAATCCCTACTAAAGGAGGATATGAGGGTCATTATTTATATGAATGTATTGAGTTGAGAGGGTCCTTAAAAAGTTAATGTTGGAGGGATTTTAGGAGAGAAAAGTATTTATTAATTATTCACTATTCAATGACCACAACCAATTATGATTTCCATGCCACAACCCCATAGGGTTTTAGCCCACTAACTAGGGTTACTAACTTAAAACATCAATATTTCTCAAACCGTGAAGAATTACTTGTTGTGCCATATATCAACGGAAACATATCAACAAGTAGAATCTACCTAGAGGATCCTTGACTCAAAATAGATTAAGTTTACAAGTCAAAATTCCCCCTGACAAACATCCATCCTGCGGACCTGTACACACCTCCACTCCCCCTTTCTACACGAGTAGATAAGAGAGAGTCTAATGAAAACTTGGGAGAATCCCAAGATTTTGGAAAATATAATCAAATGATTCATGAGGTAATGGTTTGTTAATGATTTCAGAAATTTGTTCCTTTGTGCCAACATATTCAAGCTTGATATTATTTTCAACGACTTGCTCTCTAACAAAATGATATTTAATCGAACTGTGCTTTGTTTTGGAATGCGTCATAGGATTCTTAGAGATAATGATGGGACTGGTGTTATTGAAAAGGATGGGAATAGGTTCATTGAACTTGAATTGAATATTTTGCAAAGTTTTCTTCATCCAAAGAACTTGAGTACAACAAGCTGCTACTGCAACATATTTTGCTTCTGCTGTGGATAACAAGATTGAAGACTGCTTTTTACTTAACCATGAAACAAGACAACCACCTAGCTAGAATGTTTCTCCATTGGTACTCTTACGATCATCAACACTTCCTGCCCAATCTGCATCTGTATAAGCTTGTATGACTAGATTGCTTCCTTTGGGATACCATAGACCATATTTTGCTGTACCCTTAAGATGTCGAAGAATTATTTTGACGACAATAATATCGGATTCTTTTGGTGCTTCTTGGAATCTTTCTACTTGTCCAACTGCCTACATCACATCAGGCTGGGAGGCTATCACATATAAGAGACTACCAATCATGGATCTATACAACCTTTGGTCCACATCCTTTGATAAATTTTCTAAGCTTAACTTGCAACATGTTACCATGGGGGTAAGGACTAGCTTGCAATCTTCCATCTGGAATTTTTTGAACATTTCTTTGATGTACTTGGTTTGATATGTGAATATTCCTTTATCTAGCTGAGAAATCTAAAGCCCTAAAAAGTATGTCAACTCACCAATCATAAACATTCAAACTCACTTTTCATTTTTGTGGTGAAGTCTTTACTTAATCTGTCATCACTGCTTCCAAAGATTATATCATCCACATATACTTTGATAAATGTTAGGTCATCCCAATCCAGTTTCACATAAAGACTGTTGTCAACACTTCCTTTCGTGAATCCCTGTTGATGTAGATATCTGTCAAGACAAGCATACCAAGCCCTAGGAGCTTGCTTGAGACCATATAGAGGCTTCTTCAATTTTCAAACATGGTCTTCTTTGTCAGAGAGCAGAAAATATTCGAGTTGTTCAATGTAAACTTCTTCCTCCAATTCGCCATTTAGAAAATCTAACTTAACATCCATTTGGTAGACCTTGATTTTTCTCGAGCAAGCATAAGTGAGAAACATACTGATAGCTTCCATTCTGGAAACATGAGCAATTTTTTTTTCAGAATTGATTCCTTCAACCTGTGCATATCCTTTGTAGACTAATCTTGCCTTGTTCCTGGTAATCTGTAATCCTTCAACTGTTTTTCTCCCCCTGAATCTGTAATGAAACTTCCATCTTGTTCAAGCTACCTTCTTGTCAATTGCAAAATTATGCCATATACTACTACATAAAATCATCCTGTACAAACATTAAGGAGTCAACAAGCTAGATTGTTCAAAATAGTGAGTCACATAACGGGCTATCTTGACTTGAGTCATTATCTGAAGCAATTGCTAATTCCTCATGACCTTTTGATTTTACAAATACTGAAAGCATAACTGCTAAAACCTTGTTATCTACTTTGTCTTCTTGTACCTATTTCCTTTTCCAAACCTTCTTATTCCTGCAATATCGAGCCATGTGCCCATAGTTATGACACTTGAAGCTTTCAATGTTGTCCATAGGTTATTCCATCTGATATCCACAACCGCGAGTGCTATGGCCATAGTTATGGCATTTGAAACATTCAATGTTTGGACCATCTAACATGTATTGTTTTCTGACAAAGTCATTGTGGAACCTATCTCTTGATCCTGCAAACTTGCTTCTAGGGTTTTCAAGATAATGATTGTACCACTCAAAAACTTCACAATCCCTAGCCATATGTCCATAGTTAGCACATAAAAAGAAATAAACATCAAATAAATGTGGGTACTTGAACGGTTCATTCAGATGTAATGGTTCTTGATAGTTGTACCTGTTAATAACTTTACAATCATTGGCCATATGTCCATAGTTAGCGCATGAAAAACAATAACCATTAAATAAATGAACATACCTGGAAGAATTTTCATTCTTCTTTGGAGGCGGTGTTGTAGTTTGTTGCGGTCCTTTGTTCTTGATTGCTTTGGTCTTGTTCTTTGGAGTTGCAACATTCTTCTTTGGCTTTTCACTTTGATCAACTTCCTACTTGGAATCATCATGTGAATATGTGGAGCTTGCATCTTCATCAACTGGAGCTTTACCATCTTTAATAGCCTTCATTTTTGCTTCTTCATCTATCTTATCTTGTATGTGTTCTTTTTGTGTGTTAGGCCCCTATACTACTAGTGTAACCCCTTATTGTTATTAGTAAAACCCACTTATTATATTGATGTACCCATGTAGTTCCCATATTGTTACTATTGTTCCCCATAGAAGCCCACTATTGTTATTATTGCGCCCTTACATTATTATTGTTATGTCGGCTCTCATTAATGTTATGACCCCTTTAGACTCCTATATATAGAAAGGAGGTCTTTTCATTTGTATCATCCAAGAATTGTTCATTTGTGTAATTTAAAGGAGGTTGCCCCCTCGAAGAGGCTGAATTCTAACGTGTTCAACTATATTTTCTATCTTTTTGTGAGCTGGTTTCATAACATTTGGTATCAGAGCTTTGGATTCTAGGGTTTCGCTGCTCCAAACAGGTCATCGTGGAATTTTCACTATAACTTGTTTTTGGTGATGTTTCAGAAGCTAAAAAAAAAAACCTATTTGAGAAGAAATTATGCTGAATCTTGGGTCCGAATTGTAGATCTTTGTGTGCTATATTTGCAGAGATATAATCTGAGGGAGTTGGTCTTTTTGCATACTCCTGAATTACATTCCAAACAAGTGACCTGGGTAAAATCGTCATAACTTTCTCTCTAAGCATCGGATTGAAATTTCGTAAGAAGGTACAGAAAGAGGATGGACTGTCGTTTCTTATACATCCTTTTTAGAGCCAAAGGTAGAAATAGGGACACGTGGCACATCGTACAAGTTCGCTCTACTGAACTAGTCTATAATCAGGTCATCTTGGGAGATTGTGCACAACTCCTTCTTGGAGAATCCAATTTGGATCAGGCTGGTGGCATTGGAAAGAGGACGTAGAGGGCTACTACAGGTCGTAATTTTAGAACTTAAAGATTTGAAAGTATATAGTTACAGTAATTTCAAGATAGAGCTCCTAAAATCAAGAAAAAGAAAGATGAGGAAGTTTGATGGCAAGGATCCGGTAAATTGGATACTTCAGATGGAGCAATATTTTGATCTACATGGTGTACCACTGTTACA
>APFE030999887.1:2201-18929 GCA_000404065.3 Pinus taeda
TGATAACACACAACTTTGACTTCCCTTTGACCAGGGTCTTTTTCATCGAATTGGATCAAATGAATAGGACACCATCCATGTACTGACATTTTCCCAACTACCCATGTGGCTTGTTTTGCTTGATGACACCTGCAACCTAGAGTTTAACAAAACAGCTGCGGAAAGTTGAGCTAGCTGCGGAAAGTGGCTTGTTTCCGCAGCTAATGAAAACAGAGTGTAGAAAATATTGTGAAATGGAGTGGTTGTGTGCATGGAAAAGAAAAAAAATATGTGGAGGATTTATATCTAGGTGAGTCTGTCGGGCCTATAAGACAGTCTCCACGCTGCCCATTACCTTAATCATCAATTGAAAACATAGTGATGTTGTGAAGAGCCGTCTTAAATCTACCAACAACATATCCTTCTTGACTGTCATCGGGATCAGGTTCAGCAATCGGAATTTAAATTAAAATCCTATTAATTTGCTTCCCCTGTATGAACCCAATGATCATCAATAATAACAATCCATTCAAGCAGTTCCGCTGGTGATGTCTTTGCTGAACAAAATAGCTTCGCCTTGTCTAGTTGACATACCTGAGATTACATCCCACATAAATTGCTTTGCAATAGGATTCATACATGCTGATGTGCTGCCTTTGGATGTGCAAGAATATCCTTGCCAAAAATGTATGCAGTCTCTCCCGTAGGATGCTCTTTGCCGCATAGCATTGACAGTGTTGTACTCTTTCCAGCACCTTTTGTGCCGAGAAATCCAAAACATTCTCCTTCAAAATGACTGGAATATTATTGAGAAAAAGAGATGTAGCTATACCTGAACCCATTAACCCTCCACCAAATCAATAAACACAATTGCCGTATGTAATTGGTTCACGAAATGGAATTAGACAAAGTCGTATTCAATTCAGATTGTTTGTTAAACAGGTGTTGGATGAATGATTAAAACAAGAGACGTGTAATTATGATTGATTTCCAGCACACATTTGATTCCTAGTTAGATTTATCCTCCTCAGGCACGCGGAATTACATCACAGCTGTTCATTTAATTAAAAACTCTGGTTTTTTCACGCGGCAAGCAAAAATGCACTCTAAAGAACCAAAGATTTCTCCCAGACCGCCACGAATCTCTCAAAACGGTTTTTGGGTTATCTAGCTGATCCTACTGGCGAAAAAACCCATGTTTTATTTTTTTCAAATTCGCTACCATTTGGGAAAATTGAGCATTTGAAATTTGACGTTTTTCTGAGTTTTGCGTTTTTCCTGAGTTAATTTTTATTTTTTCACTGTTCTGCATTTGTTGCATTCGGCTATAAGATTGAATCAGAGATAAGACAATACATCTTTGTTTGTTAGTGGTAGTGTGCACACTGCTGATCCTTATTGGAAATCTATGTGAGAGACAAGAAACTTCAATCCAACCGCAGGAAACATAGGCCAATAAAGAATGCACTATTTGAAGAGTCACAAAGCCATTATAAAGAAGAGTGGGGAATCGCTGAAGAAAACCATGACTGAGAGACTTCACATGGGGTTTGTGATGTTGAATTAAAGTCGTGTATTCAAGAATGGATTTTCCAGGAATTGGGTGGTCTCCCTCGTTATGATCATTAGATTTTTGCTGATTTTTTTTTTCTACACAACAAACAAACCAAAAAAACGCATGCACAGGGATAAACAGTACACAACGTTGTTGCTTACCACCGCTTTCTCTCTAATTTCAGATCCTACACAGAGATGAAAGAATTGATCTGTTGCTGCTATTTACAAGAGTCATAAAAACAACTAAAGGAGACATAATGCTTTTGCAAGTTCGTTTTAAAACCAAAGCTTGAACAGGGAGGCATATTTTTTGTTTTATTAATGCCACAGTGGAAGCTAGGATTGAAGATAGCCATAGATTGTTTTTATTTTTATTTTTCTTCTCTGAAATTGTAAAATTTTATAAAAAGGATTAATGATTTTCAATTTCAGGCGGCCAATACTTCAAGAAAAACATGCTAAAAACGGGACTTTGACTGAGGTCTTAGGTTGGTTTTTCATCGATCTGAGCTGGGTGACTAGGATAGGATCCATGTCGGGACAATTCTGAAGATGCCCATGTGGTCGGTTTTTTCATTGAATGCTTGTAGCATGGTGTTTGACAAAACGGCTGTGGAATCCTGTGCTAGCTGCAGAAACCTGTGTCGGCTGCGGAATTCTCAGCTAGCTGCAGAATCAGGGCAGTTTCTGCAGCTAAGTTGCAAAACCTTATTAAAACAGGATACAGTGTTTTGAAGACCACTACAAAGCATAACCAGACAATTTTTGTCAATTTGAACCTATCAAAGCAATTGAGTTTCATTTTTTCATCATTTTTTTTTTTTTTTTTTTTTATTGAATCAATTGAAATGTTTTATTTTATCTCCTTTTTTTTTTCTTTTTTTTTTTTACATAATAATTCTTTTTCTGATCCTCCAGACTACACAAAGTGCAAGAGGAGAGCATACTCAAGAATTATTAACTTTTTTTTCAGATGTAAGAAATAAGGTCTCCTAATTACACTTCCCTGGCAACGACGCCAAAAATCTCTAGTCAATTTAACGTCTTGAATTGCTCTACATAAATTATCAATCCGGGTATCGTAAACTGATGAAGTGTGGTGCACTATATGTGCTTAGTTAACCTTTCTCTTACTTCTTTGTTTTATTGTTTATGTTGTTTTTGGGGTTTTGTTCTTGTTGGTTTTCTAATGACTATGAGACCCAGTATCCTTGTTGCTTTAGAAAAAGGACAAGATGATTCTATCATGTCATTAGTTCAATTAAGATAAAATGCAATAACCAAACAATGAGCTAGTGACTATGAGACCCAGTATCCTTGCTGCTTCAGCAAAAGGACAAGATGATTCTATCATGTCATTAGTGATTAAAAGGCTACGTGCATCACTAATCTACAATCAATTTGAAAGCAATTTATGTACAACTACTATACATAAGCATAACAAAATTAAATGAAAAATTAAATGACAACTATACAAGGCAGGGGCCCTCTACCACCTATCAAATCAAAGCAAAATTGAACACACTTGCATGAATTAAAATTGCATGAATGAAAAAAACTATTCTATCAAACTTGAAAGTAATCAAATTAAATCAAAGCAATATTTACAAAATGAAATCTACTCTACCTTACATTCTACAAAGCAATATTTACAAAATGAAATCTACTCTACCTTACATTCTAATGTGCTCCATGACATCTACTTCACATCTCCTTCCATGTTGAGAACATCAAAGCTTTATTCAAATTCTTCAAAAGTACAAAGTACAACAAAGTTCTCCAAAGCTTTCAAAAGCCATCAAAGAAGAACTACAATCTTAAGAACTAGGGACTAAAAAGACTAAAAAGACTTACAAGACTTCAAAGAGAGACTAACTAATGAAGGAGAGAGATCTCCTATTTATACAAAAAGATGAGAGCCATCTCATTAATGATACTCCATGAATTTCTCCCTCTACCTCTAGAGTCCTAATCAAAATAGGAACTGATAAGACACATGTCTTTTTACAGTTACAATACAATTAGGAGATGTGACACATATCCTCATGATCCCATGATTCTTTCCACTCAAATTCGAATTTGGCCTTAGAGTGCCACATAAGGGTCTTCTAGAAGCCTCATTTCAACCTACACATGTCAACAATCTCAACCCATTGGTTAGGTATAAGCTTATGCATATTATTTCCTAATTTTTAACCACAAATTCACTTAAAAGGATTAGAATTAATAAAGATTGGAAAAACATAAATGTGGCCCAATGATAATGAAAGTGGGATGAATGTGGTGACATAGTAGTGAAATGGAGGTGATATAATGGACATAATAGTGAAAGTGTAATAGAAATGAATGACATTTTCAAGACTCAACACTAGCCCTACCAGGCCGGAGAGGGCTCTCTCCAAAGAATCACAACCAAGAGGGCTTGATGGATTAGGGTTTTACGTTAGGTATAAATTGCATAGGTTGTTTGATTTGATTTGGTGGGGTTATTGTTGGATGAGGATATTAGATCAAAGAGGCTAGGTCAAGGCAAAATCAGATATCATTATAGACATTCAAAGGGGAAAGGTAGGCAGAAAACCTAACACTTTAAGGTGATTTGGTGAAATGGTTTAAGACTAATGAGGAGCTAGGAAGAGCATTAAACACATGAATTCTTGCTAAACTGGAAAAATTATTACAAACTGTGAAAGTTTCCCCAAAACAAAGCATGGAAACTCATGAATTATGTTCATCAACTTGAAAACTATCACTAAATAGATATGAAATGATTGTTGTAATAAATAACACATTCAAACATATGAGACAATAGAAGAAACAATGTCAAATATTCATACCACAAGTATCCCAAGGAAATAGTTGCAACTCATCTATTAATACTGGCCAAAATCTGATACAATAGTGTCTCTGATCACTAGTACAACATCCAACTGAGTCCAACATTTTGAAATGAGTCAAGAAATGATAGATATAGGCATCAAACAAATTCTCCAATCCTCAGGGGTCGAATCCATGAGAGGAGGAGCAATTCCACCAAAATCTGAACTCATAGCTACAGTGTAGGGTGGTCAAAATGACTCATCCCTAATTACAATGAAACTGATTCATTACACCTCATAGAGTCTATTTAACTAGTGTATTTACCCTAGGTAATAGTAAAAAGACCATAATTACATTTGAAACATCAATTAAATCAGTAAAAAGTTGATTTCCGAATATGATAATCAAATCTGGATAAGAACAGTCAAAAATCAGGCAACTGGTCCTATGCGCAATGCTAGTGGTCTATGCTCAACGCCTTTAGCCTGTGCACTACGCCTTCTTCTAGCTGATTTTTGAAGGGGTTTCTAATGTACAAATTGATCTTAGGATAGCTCATTGGAAATCTTATCATGTCTATTTTCCAGGAATGTGCTTAGTTCCAAAAAATGATAAGATTTGACCCTCCAAAAGGTCAATCTCCCAACACTGCTTCTGTGTGGAGCACCTAGCTAAAAAAGAGGGCAGAAAGGTGATTCTTGAGGTGTTTTTGGCCATTTCTCCCTGTCAAAATTGTCCAATTTTGTTGTGAAAATAGTCAAAATTGTATGTTCATGGTCTTATGAATCAATGGTGGTCTTGGTTTTCCATTTGGAGGCCACTAGAATATGTGTAGCACCTACGGTGTTACGCATAGGACAGTTCAACTGTGCCACAACTATCCAATGTTGCATAAAAAACCAAAAAATGTCAAAAAGTCCCCAGAATCCTGTCAAAATTGGTATATGAGTTGTTGATGATGTGCGTTAAGCATGGAAATAGGCCTCGACAAGGATGTCTAGTTTTCCTTTCTCCTCTTGCACATTTAGATTTTCAAGCTTTGACTTCACTTTTTTGAGTTTTGACCTTGCTATTTGGGTTCTTTGGCAATAATACTTTGTCATCCTCCTTTGTATGTCATTGTCTCTTTTAGCCTTGTCTAGGAGCTTTTCAAGATGGTTTTTCATCCTCTCAAGCCAATGCTCCCTATTTTCATTGATCATTATGGCCATTTTCTCATTTAGGGTAAGCTCATTTGCTAGTTCGTCTTCTTTTTGTTTCTCTAATTCCAATGCTCTCTTTAGGCCTTTGGTTATTGGCCTTTTCCTTGGCACTTGTTCTTCCAGCTCATTAGGATCACCATATTTTCCATATGCTTCATCAAGTAAGGCCTTAGACTCGTTCTCTTCTCTTTTGGCTTTGAGAAGGTCCACCTCCATGATCAGCTGTTTTGTTTTTAATTATTGGTTTTCCTGCTCAAGAAATGAAATGACATATTTGGCTCTATCCAATGGAGTTTGTAATATTTTTATTTGGGCCTCTTTTCCTTTGATGATCAAGCTTGTGTTTTCATTATCATAATGTTGATCCAATTCAATAAGGTCAAATTATGTTTCTAATGCAGGAGAATCATGACTTAGCTAGCAATGTGATTGTATGTTCACATGTTGTGGCTAACATGAGATGAATTTCATTGACCTGAGTGGTCAAGATCAACTTTAATTAAAGAGAGTTAGATCTCTCAAACTTATCTTTACTTCAATTATTGTAATAATTAGACCATGGTATTATTTTTAGAATAGGAGATAAGTTGTTATGATAGGTGTGTATCAAAGCTTGAGAATAGGGATTTAATAGTTGAGCTGATAAAAATAGAGATTGAGTTGTCAATATTGTTAGGATAGGATTTGATCCATAAAAGAAAGGAAAAAAATGTAATGATATATTTTGGAATGGAATAGGAGAGGGAGTAAGTGAAAGATTGAGAGAGAGATAGGATTGCGAGTGAAACAGAGGTCAAACAAATTGTTGTAATCGAGCTAAGAGGGCCAAGACTCTGTAATTTCTATATTATTGAATAACTGATTAAGTGTGGTGTTGTGTGTTATTCCTAGTGCAAAATTTCTCTTGAATCTTTGTATAGGCATTTTGTACCCTAATCGTGTATTATTTCCCATTTATGTCTTTCATTTATAATTACAACCAATAGCTTTAAGGGTTAATACCGAGATTAGGCGCTAAATCTTATTAAGCACGTTTATTAAAGGTTTTTTATTAAGCACATGGGTAGTATTCGGAAAACAGTAAGACGTATATCGAGTGGAAAATAGATGGTAAATGGTATTTTTCCAATTTGCGCGATTGACCTAAGCTGGTGACACATAGCAAGGGAAAACCACTTTTCTTGCGCTTTCTCTACCTAATATCGGTCATGCAAGAAATTGCACGAGATTGCACGACAATAATTGGATCGAATGGGACAGATCGACAGTGGAAATCAGATGGACTAGTTTGCAAGCGGATACGACGCCATATTCGTTGGATCTGAAGAAGGTAGATCAACGGTGGAGATTAAAGCACTCGAGGAGTAAGAAGTGAAAGTAGGACTGACGGTTCTTGGAAGGAAATACACATACAAATTATGTTTAACACACATCTAATTGGGTTTTAAGTAAACCATTAGTCTAATTCTAGACTGCCACATCAATTTTGGTAACCATCCACATCATTTGGTATCAAAGCCCAAGGATTAAGTTTGCTATAGTAAACATGCCACCTAGGAAAGGAGTTGGAATAGGTTGGGGGAGACCTGTAGCTAATGCAGATCTACTGGAAGAGATTCAAAATATGCTACAAGGATGGAAACAATGGAAACTGCTCAAAGGATAGAACCTAATGAATGAGATGCCAGTGCTGCAGATGAATCTTCTAAGGAAGAAGAAGAGGATGAAAGTGAATTTACCAAAGTTCTCAAAATGTTGGCCAAAGTAAGTGGAAGACCAAAGGTGGAAATACCTTTGTATGACAGGAATCTCAATGTAGAAGAGTTGATGGACTGGATCAGTTCATTGGACAAGTATTTTGACTATGAGGAGGTTGATGACAAAAATAAGGTGAAATTTGCAGTTACCAGATTGAAGGATCATGTAGCTATCTAGTGGGATGAACTACAAACATCCAGAGCAAGAAAGGGGAATCCCGAGATCAAACAATGGGATAAAATGGTGAGTAGGTTGAAAGGTAAATTCACGCCAAAAGGTTATCAATTAAATCTTTTCAAACAGTTACAGAATTTGAGACAAAAAGGAATGACTATCAAAGAATATAAATAAGAGTTTTATAAGTTGAGCATTAGAGCAGGACATGAAAAGGATGATGTAGAAAAGGTAGCCATGTACATCAATGGATTGAGATATGATATACAAGATGAAATCAGCTTGCTGAGTCTGAAGACAATTGAAGATGCCTATCAAGAAGCTTTGAAAGCAGAGGAGAAGATGCTGAGAAAACAAAATCAGAGGAACAAAGGGAAAAGTTCAGCGAGAGGTAGAACTACCAGATCAAGATTTCAACTCCCTCAGGGAGAAGTAGGAGGTTCAAGTAGTAGACCACCATAGAAAGGAGACTTTAGTAGGGGGAGATTTGCACCTAGAGGAAGAGGCCGAGGAAGATAAATTTAGTGTTATACATGTGGAGAATGGGGACATGGATCATGGGACTATCCTCATAATAAAGCAACAAATCAGCGAAATGTGAATGTGGCTGAGGCAAAGGAAGAAAAACCTCAAATTTCAAATAAAGAAGAATCCCCCGAAGTAGGAGAATCTTTGTTATTGAAAAGTGTATTGCTCAAAGCAGAGAAAGAGATAGGAGAACCAACTCAGAGGAAGAGTTTCTTCAGAACTACATGCAAGTCCAAAGGAAGATGTTGTAAAGCGATAATTGACAATGGAAGCACTGATAACCTTGTTTCTACAGAAATGGTGGACAAGTTAGGATTATAAAAATAGTACAGCCTACTCCTTACAAATTATCATGGTTGCAAAAAGGAAATTAGCTTATTGTGGCAGAACAATGCAAAGTAGAAATCCAGATTGGTACTTATAAGGATGTGATATTATGTGATGTAATGCCAATGGATGTATGCCATGTATTGTTGGGAAGACTTTGGCAGTTTGATAGAAAATCCATTCATGATGGTAGAAGAAACACTTATACCTTGGAGAAGGATGGAGTGAAACATACATTGTTGCCATTAAAAGATGAAGCAGACAAGAGAATAGTTGGAATAGTGTTATGCTGATGAGTGGAAAGGAGTTGTTGCAAGAAGTTGGAAAAGGTGAAGAAATTCATTTTTCTGTCATAGGGAGACCTAATGTAATTTTGACTTCTACAAACTTGGATAATTTACCTGAAGAAATCAAAACTCTGTTGAATGATTTTGTTGATATTATTGTGGATGAGTTTCCAAATGCATTGCCACCGATCAAGAGTATTAGTCATCATATTGACCTAATACCTGGAGAAATTTTGCCAAATAAAGGAGTATACAGGTTAACTCCTCAAGAAAATGCAGAAGTTGGGAGACAAGTGCAAAAACTGATGGATAGGGGATTAATTAGAGAGAGTCTTAGTCCATGTGCTGTACCAATAGTACTCAGTCCAAAGAAAGGAGGTGAATGGCTCATGTGTACTGATTCCAAAGACATAAACAAGATTACTATTAGGTATAGATTTCCTTTACCACGCGTGGATGATTTGATGGATTGTTTAAGTGGGTCAAAGTATTTTACTAAAATAGATCTGAAGAGTGGATACCATCAAATAAGGATTAGAGAAGGAGATGAATGGAAGACTGCATTTAAAACAAACATTGGGTTGTATGAGTGGTTAGTGATGCCTTTTGGACTCACTAATGCACCCAACACATTCATGAGATTGATGAATGAAGTCTTGAAGGAATATGTAGGCAAGTTTGTCATTGTTTATCTTGATGATATTCTAGTTTTCATTAGAAGCAAAGAAGAACATTTGGAACATCTTAAGTTGGTTCTAAGAACTCTTCAAAAAGAGAAATTGTTGATAAATCTAAAGAAATGTAGCTTCATGAAAGAAGAATTAATCTATTTGGGAGTTGCAGTTTCTAAAGAAAGTCTGAAAATGGATCCAAAGAAAGTCCAAGCAATTTGGAACTGGCCTATTCCAAGAAACATATTTGAGGTAAGAAGCTTTCATGGTCTTGCAAGTTTTTATAGAAAATTTATCAGAATTTTTAGTCAGATTTGTGCACCAATTATTTAAACATCAAAGAGACTAATCAGACATTCAAGTGGACAGAAGCAGCAAACCAAAATTTTAAGTTGTTGAAGAAGAAAATTATAGAAAAACCAGTTTTAGCTTTGTCTGATTTTGGAGAAGTTTTTCAAGTTGAAATTCATGCTAGTGGAGTTGCAATTGGAGTAGTTCTAAGTTAGGAATAGAGACCAATAGCATACTTTAGTGAGAAACTAAATGAACCTAAGAATAAATATTCCTCTTATGACAAAGAATTTTATGCTATTGTGCAAGCTTTAAAAAAATGGAGACATTATTTGCTACCAAAGCAGTTTGTATTGTTTTCTGACAATCATGCATTGCAGTTCATAAACAAACCAAAATTAAACCAGAAGCATGCCAAGTGGGTAGAGTTTTTACAGAGTTTTACTTTTATGATCAAACATACAAGTGGTAAGTTGAACAAATTTTTTGATGCTCTAAGCAGGGTAAATTTCATTGTGCAAGAATTAAGAGTTGGTGTTGTAGGATTTGAAGAAATGGTTGATATGTATAAAGATGATGCAAAATTTAAGGATATTTATGTAGTTGTACAAAATCCAGTAGTTCATAATAGAATCCAGTGGTTAGACTATCTTATCTAAGGGGGATTACTGTTTAAAGGTAACAAATTGTGTATTCCCAAATGTTCTACAAGGGAAAACATAATCAAGGAGAAACACATTGGAGGGTTATTTGGGCACTTTGGACAAGACATTGTCATTACTCAGGTAAATGATTTTTACTACTTGCCAAAGATGTAAACTGATGTTAAGAAAGTTGTTGAGAAGTGTAGGATCTGTCAGCATGCCAAGGGAAGAAGCCAAAATACAAGATTGTACCAGCCATTACCAATACCAAACTGACCATGGGATGTAGTTAGTATGGATTTTGTTTTGGGATTACCTAGAACCTAAAGAAGAAATGATTCCATTTATGTTGTGGCAGATAGATTTTCTAAAATGGCACATTTCATTGCATGTAAAAAGACTAGTGATGCAACACAAATTGCTAATCTATTTTTTCAGAAGTTGTAAGGTTACATGGATTGCCTATAAGTATTGTGTCTGATAGGGATACAATGTTTATTGGTCATTTCTGGAGAACTCTTTGGAAGAAACTAGGTGCCAACCTTAGTTTCAGTTCAGCATATCACCCTCAAACAGATGGACAAACCGAAGTGGTAAATAGAAGCTTGGGAAACATGTTGAGAAGTTTGGTGTATCAAAATCCTATGGAATGGGATTTAGCACTTGCTCAAGTTGAGTTTGCTTATAATGACACTCCAAACTGAAGTACCGGGATGAGTCCATTTCATATTGTTTTTGGCATGAATCCAAGAGGTGTGTATGAGCTCAGAAATTTGAGCAAACAGGAGACAAGAAGTGCAAAGGTTGAAGAGTTTGCAGAGCAGATGCAGAGACTACAAGAAGATGTCAAAAGACAGATTGTAGGAAAGCAGTGGAAAATACAAATAGAGAGCTGATATGAGGAGGAAAGAAAAAGAATTCCAAGTGGGTGATCTAGTGATGGTGTACTTGAGGACAGAAAGATTTCTTGTTGGGACTTATAATAAACGAAAGATGAAAAAGATAGGGCCATGCATAATTGTGAGGAAGTTTTCAACCCATGCTTATGAAATTGAGTTTCCAAAAGGGATTGGAATATCACCTATCTTCAATGTTGTAGATTTGTACCCATACAAGGAGACAGAGACAGAGAAACAGAATAAACCTACAGAAGATGAAAAACAGACTGTCCATTGGGAAGAACAAATGCCAAAGACAATCAAGAAAGAGGTGGAAGTTGTTTTGGAGAAAAGAGTAACCAAAAGAACCAAAGGATAGGTTTATTTTTAAGTATTTAGTCAAATGGAAGGGACAGTCAATAGAGGCTGCCAGTTGGTTGACAGTAGCAGAATTGCAAAAGTATGGAGTAAACTTTGAAAGACTGATGGATGTTTCTTTTCTTCCCCGGGAATCTGATGCAGAAGCATCCAAACTTAGCTAGCAATGTGATTGTATGTTCACATGTTGTGGCTAACATGAGATGAATTTCATTGACCTGAGTGGTCAAGATCAGTTTTAATTAAAGAGAGATGGATCTCTCGAACTTATCTTTACTTCAATTATTGTAATAATTAGACCATGGTATTATTTTTAGAATAGGATATAATTTGTTAGGATAGGTGTGTATCAAAGCTTGAGAATAGGGATTTAATAGTTGAGCTGATAAAAATAGAGATTGAGTTGTCAATATTGTTAGGATAGGATTCGATCCATAAAAGAAAGGAAAAAATGTAATGATAGATTTTGGAATGGAATAGGAGAGGGAGTAAGTGAAAGATTGAGAGAGAGATAGGATTGCAAGTGAAACAGAGGTCACACAAATTGTTGTAATCGAGTCGAGAGAGCCAAGACTCTGTAATTTCTATATGATTGAATAATTGATTAAGTGTGGTGTTGCGTGTTATTCCTAGTGCATAATTTCTCTTGAATCTGTGTATCGGCGTTCTGTACCCTAATCGGGTATTATTTCCCATTTATGTATTTCATTTATAATTACAACCAATAGCGTTAAGGGTTAATACTAAGATTAGGCGCTAAAACTTATTAAGCACATTTATTAAAGGTTCTGTATTAAGCACGTGGATAGTATTCAGAAAACAGTAAGAGGTAGATCGCGTGGAAAATAGATGGTAAATGGTATTTTTCCAATTTGCGCGATTAACCTAAGCTGGTGACTAGTTTGCAAGTGGATACAATGCAATATTCATTGGATCTGAAGAAACCAGATTAACGGTGGAGATTGAAGTGCTCGAGGATTAAGAAGTCAAAGTAGGACCAATGGTGATAGGTCATACAAGCGGGACCCTCAGAAGGAAATACATGTACAAATTATTTTTAACGCACAATTGATTGGGTTTTAAGTAAACCATTAGTCTAATTCTAGACTACCACATCAATTTTGGTAACCATCCACATTAGTTTCTGTCTCATGTAAGTCCTCATCCTCTGGCCTGATTTCCTCATGAATAATTGTCTCTATGATCTTTTTCCTTCCCTTCTATTCTTGCTTTGCTGATGAAGAAGGCAGGGCCCCTCCCACAATCTATGGGGAAAACACCTGCCTATGACCTCTCTCATAAGTATATGCCAACGTGCCCAATTCTACCCTTTTAGGCTTGATGAACTCAGCTCTGCTAGGTGACCCTGTATGATCATACAATCGTAATGATGATGGTGAAATAGGTTGAGATGATGAAGGTGAAATAGGCTGAGATGGAAGGGGTATGTCTTCAGTATGATGATCAGTGGGATGAGATGAAGAAGGAATATCTTTAGCATGTGGGGCTTGTGGAGCAATGAAATTATCATTGGCAATGAAAGTGTCCCATGAGATGTTCAGCTGATTAAGGTGATGGAGGAAAATGATCTTGATCAAATAGTGATGAAAGAGGTTGTTCATTTGCTTATCATGCTTTTTTCCATAAACTGTGCATGCCATTTTTCAATGCTCCTAAACAAATAATAAGGAATATTGAGCATTTTGACTCTTGTGAAGTGCATGAGCAATCTGATATGGTATGTGTAGAGTCTGGAAAGTCTGCCTTCACAAGTGAAGTACTTCATGATTATTTTCATCATGGGAGCATAATTATCAAGAAGTTGACTGAAAGGGAAGAATTTCTTTCTCTCATTTCTATACCGAGGCTTCAAGTATGGCTGATAATTATGATCATCTAGGTTTTGAGCTTTAAACCAGTTTTCACCACATTAGGTATTCTAGTAGCAACAACAATGATGGCGAAGGATATGATGAAGGTTACACCAGCAAGGGACACTTGATTGTCCTTAAGATTTGAAATTAAACTCTATTCAAAACGGGGTGGCTTTGAAGTCTTTGTACCATATCACAAGAATCAAAGGATACCATATGCTTGAAAGAAGTGACTATCTGTTACATAGCATTTTGTCACTGTCCCTATACTCCCCGTTCCTTGATCCTCGAGGACCTATACAGTGAACCCCGCATGCTTTTCCCTCATGAAGAAACTCCCATTATGTCCCTCTTCATGAGTAAAGCATTTCCCTTTTGCACCACTTCCCCTGAAACTTTTGTTTTGCCCAGTTTACAAGACCGGTGCCAATGGCCTTTGTCTCCCTTACACCGATGTGCAGAGGTTAGCACTACTCCTCGCGCCCACCCAAGTGACTGAGCTGTGTTTCAGTCGTGTCAGTTCTATTATGGAATTTTTTTTAAATTAGAGCCAAAGCTTCCAGCTCTTGAAGCTCTGTAACGGAAGTTTGGTAAATGGTTTGGCCGGATGGGGTCGAGGATGATAGTTTGGGCTCCTTTCCCCTATAAATATGGAACTAACTCAAGGGATAAGTCCTTCTCCCATGAGAAGAGGATCCATCTCCCATCCATATTTCCTATAGAAACATCCCTTCTTCCCAAGCACAAACTAGTCATAGTTGATAGTTTTGGCTGACTATGAGTATACTATTTTGGATTAGACAAGCAAGCTATTACTAGTTGTAGCCAACTAGTTGTGTGAGGGAGAAGTGTGTTTGGTTTGGAGTGAAGCCTGAAGGGAAGAGCCTTAAAACTATTATTGTTTGAAGTCATCATGGAATGCTAGCAGAAGTGTGTGGGAACCTGGTCTTGTTAGAGGAAGACTGTACCATCAAGAAAAATGGTTGTAATCTCTCTTTGACATTAATATATGCAACTACCAATTGATTTCCTACATGTTTTGTAATATTACATATCCATGTCTTAATGTTTCTTGAATTGTTAAGTAGGTTGAATTGCAATTTGTCTATTATTATGTTTGTGTGATGTTGTTGTTCACTTGTTTCAGGAGCTTGAAGAAGGAAGCGAGAGATTGCTAGAGCAAGCAAGCAATGACATCATCAAGCAGGATAAGTGACCAAGAGGTAGGCCTTCTTGATTGATTCTAACCTAAGGAAATCTTCCATAGAATATATATGTTGTGGCTAGACCCATTATCAGGCTAGAGGAATTTGTTCGTGTTTGCACTTATAATTTTACTTGACCACAAATTGGTGACTCCACTGGGGATCTCATCTTTTTGTTTGTTTTGGATTTCATAATTTTGTGAGAACTTTTCTAGTTTCACTTTTTCCCTTTGGTTCTGTTTCTTTTCTCCTACTTACTGGCATAATTCTAAAATTCATAGTAGTCGATCTGGTCCCTGTTTTGAATTATTTTTTTTAGTTCTCCTTAGTTACCTCGACCATCACATTTAATACGTTGACAGTCGCGCCGACTAGCACAAATTGCTAAGAAACAATGGCACCAACCAGCCTCTGGAACTTGTTGTCAGTTAGGCAGTCGCGTCGATGCCTGTAAGTGAAGATTAGGGCTTAACCCCAATCTTGGCCACTATGTTCTACTATTGTGTTTTTTAACCCGTGAGCCTTTCTTACTGTTTTCTCCCTGATTAGAAAGCTACTTTTCATTTGGTTTTGCTTGCTTTTTGGCTTGTCATCTTTCTATTTGATTGATCGAGTCATTGAGTGGCCAGCAATGCTAGGGCATCTAGTTAGTCACCCATTCAGCAACTTGTGGACTCACTAAGTCAAATTGTAGGTGTGTTTACTCCTTGCATTTGCTTTTTGGTCCTTTTACGACTTTGACCTCTTTTTACACAAGTTTGAAAAAGTTTCTTTTACTAGCTTGAACGTCTCTTTCCGGCATAGATTACATTGTTGGCCTTGTGTTTGGTATTGTCGATTTTTCATTGACCTAAATGAACTTCTCTTTTCATGTTTTTATCTGCTTGAAGAACTCATTTTTTTGAAAACTTTTTCATTGAAAATTTGTGTTAGGCCCCTATACTACTAGTGTAACCCCTTATTGTTATTAGTACAACCCACTTATAATATTGATGTACCCACGTAGTGCCCATATTGTTACTATTGTGCCCCATAGAAGCCCACTATTGTTATTATTGTGCCCTTACATTATTATTGTTCTATCGGCTCTGATTATGTTATGACCCCTTAGACTCCTATATATAGAAAGGAGGTCTTTTCATTTGTATGATCCAAGAATTGTTCATTTGTGTAATGTAAAGGAAGTTACCTCCTCGAAGAGGCTGAATTCTAAGGCATTCAACTATCTTTTCTATCTTGTTTTGAGCTGGTTTCATAACATTTGGTATCAGAGCTTTGGATTCTAGGGTTTCGCTGCTCCAAATAGGTCATCGTGGAATTTTCACTATAGCTTTTTTTTTGCGACGTTTCAGAAGCGAAAAAAAAAAAAAAACCAATTTGAGACAAAATCAGAGTGAACCTCGAGTCTAAATTTCAGAGATTTTCGTGCTATATTTGTGGAGATATGATTTGAGGAAGTTGGTCTTTTTGCATACTCCTGAATTACATTCCAAATAGGTGACCTGGGGAAATCATCATAACTTTCTCTCTGAGCATCGAATTGAAATTTCGTAAGAAGGTACAGAAAGGACGGACTATAGTTTCTTGTATATATTTCTCAGTGCCAAAGGTCGAAACAATGACACGTGGCACTTCATACAAGTTCGCTCTTTTGGAAAGGTCTATAATCAGGTCATCTTGGGAGATTGTGCATAACTCTATCTTGGAGAATCCAATTTGGATCACACTAGTGGAATTGGAAAGAGGACACAGAGGGCTACTACAAGTTGCAATTTCAGAACTTAAAGATCCGAAATTACAGAGTTATAGTCGTTTCAAGATCGAGCTCCTAAAATCAAGAAAAAGCAAGATGAGGAAGTTTGATGGCAAGGATCCGGTAAACTGGATACTTCAGATGGACCAATATTTTTATCTACATGGTGTACCACTATTACAAAAGGTATGTATTGCATCTTCATATTTAGAACCGGATCAATTTTTATGGTATGAAGGGCTTTGTTCTCGTAAACAACTTGTTACGTGGTCAATTTTCACGAAGGAAACGATAGCATATTATGAGGATACAAAGAGCAACACCTTCTTTAGAGCAACACCACAACAATTGGAAAGAGTAAAAGGGCTTTGTGACATAGTGGAAAGAAAAATTATGGAAACC
>APFE030999887.1:19609-47796 GCA_000404065.3 Pinus taeda
TGTTAGGCCCTATTTCTACTAGTGTAACCCTTATTGTTATTAGTACAACCCACTTATTATATTGATGTACCCACGTAGTGCCCATATTGTTACTATTGCGCCCCATAGAAGCCCACTATTGTTATTATTATGCCCTTAAATTATTATTGTTATGTCGATTCTCATTATGTTATGACCCCTTAGACTCCTATATATAGAAAGGAGGTATTTTCATTTGTATGATCCAAGAATTGTTCATTTGTGTAATGTAAAGGAGGTTGCCCCCTCGAAGAGGCTGAATTCTAAGTCATTCAACTATCTTTTCTATCTTTTTGTGAGCTAGTTTCATAACAGTTTGTATGTGAAGTTTGTTTCGTTGTTTCATGAGAAAGTATGAAATTATAGCAGGTTGCATCATTGTGTTACAAAATTTGCATCTTTTTAAAGACTAGAACTGCATCATTATTTGAAAAAGGAAGAGAATTTTTCATTTTGAAAGGACTAATAGATAAGTGCTTGTCAGGAAATTAAGAACTGGAATGCATTTTTCATTAGTTTATTTTCTGAAAAAGTGAAGTAGTGAAAGATCATTTCATTTTCAGTTGCTTGATTGTTTGCATTTGATTGAGTAGTTTCTACCCTCTCTAGTGTAGCCATTTCATCGAATTGAAAGGGTCTTGTCCCATTTAGTTGCATTTTAGGTTTTTCAAGTAGCATCGCTAAGACCTGAAAACTGAAACTTAACTCAAGATCAACTCTAAAATGAATTCAATTAACCTAAGGTGGATTTGACATTAACAATCATATCTAGAAGGTCGATGCTAGAGACGTGTTCCAGCGTCTTTAAACCTAACATCTATCGTTAGCTTCAGAATTAGACAGTGCTAGCACGGATTTGTGCTCCTTGTACCATCGAGTATATGACGGGAGACCCCACTAAGCTACAATCCTTTTATCTTTAAGAAGCTGAGTCAGCTGTCTTGTGAACGTGATACACCAAACGCAGCATTCGAGGAGATTGCCTGCTCATACTTCTTGGTTCGCCAGGAGGTATTCTGCAGTTCACATTTGCCTGGTAATTCTATTTACCTAGATCATCTAGAGCAGTCATTTGATCTTTTTGACTCATTAAATTTAAAATATCATTCAAGCACTTTTTCTTTTGAGCTTGTTTCCAATCAAAAGTGATAGAGTCATCTTTGTTTCTTTCTCGACTCTTAAAAAATGAAAGAACATCAGTCTTTTATGCGTCTTAATAATGGATTGCCCATAATCCAAAACATCCTATTAGTCTTTTGACCAAATTGTGAGTTACCTTAAAAGGACATTTTAACGCCTTGAAGTTATTTATTCTATCAACTAAGACAAGGTCATCGTGGTTGAACCATCTGGTTCACCCAATTCCTCTTCCTCTCCTCCATCTGAAAGATTGTCTGGGGAGCTGTTTCCTAAGTTATCAAAGTCACTTGAGGACCAAAATGTTGAACTCATAATTGTTTTGAGTGTTCAACCATTGTCATTTCGTCCTCCGCCTACTTTCGATTCAGGGTCATCTGCTGATCTTGGCCCCGAATCTCCGAACAATCCCGTTCAAACTCCAGAGAACTCGTTGACCACTGAAGGTCAGCTTGGACTAGTTATCTATCCTTTGAACCCTCTGTTTGACGTTGTTGAGATATCACTACAGCATCCTTACAGGCCGTACGACTAGCCGAGTGTTCCTTTGGAACTATCCCCCAATACACGTTCAGCCATTTGTCGTCGTTTGTTTTCAAAAATGGAACCCGAAGGTGATGCTCCAATCACATCTCTGGATGAGTCTGAATTTTCTACTTCACACACTGTTGGGGGGGAAGAATTGCAATTGTAGTTTCCTCCCAAGGGTTTCCCTTATTCGGAAGGTATTCCTTCCAGCTTGTAACCCAACTATGTGTCTTTGGGGCACTTAGTTTCAGGCACACCTAGTCCCTCATCACTCTACCATAATCTTGTATGGGTGTCAGGCATCAGGCTTACATCAGGTCTATTCATCATGAACACGACTTCCCAACAGGCTGTTACTTCATTCCTGATGCAACCCACCATTCCGAATACTCTTGTATCATCGATCCCAGTTACACGTCAGTCCCAACTGACAGTTTCAAAGATTGTCTCTGTCAGTTCTTTTGTCCCATTAGTCAGTGGCCAGATTATGCCACCGCCTGGGGTGTAGAACCCGAATGTCTTTATGGTTTCAGGTGCCACTAATGTGAGTGGCTCACAAGCTCACATGCTTGGTATAAACTAGCCCCTTTCTGGTATTGTTTATAACCCTGCTAACCCTACTGGATCAAGCAATGTCTAGTACCAACAGGTTCAGAATCTCGTTGGTCTGTCTGGATTGAGAAATGTTCAGTATCAGCATCCCTATGGGGCTCAGGTCCAATACCAAAATCCTTACATTCCATATGGTTCTCAAGGATTGGTTAATCAACCTTACACCCTCCAATCTGGTCAATACATCCAGCCTAGTTATGGCCAGATTCAATTCGGTAATTTCTCGGGCACTATTCAAGTACCCTTGCAACAGCAAGGACAACCTTTACAACAACCAGGGCAGCCTTTGTTACCGCAAAGGTAACCTTTGCAGCAAGGGATCTCTGTGCAACAGCAAGTTCAAATTATCCTGCAACAACGTCTCCTGCAACAACCACAAGGTCAATCCTTACAGCAGTTGTAGCAAGTTGTGCAGCAGTAGATGCAATATGCTCCACATACCTCTCAACCCATACCCTCACATGGCCAACCCCTGCAACCCCAAGGATAAATTTTGCAACCACAATGTCAACCCTTGCAACCGCAAAACCAACCAAGGCAGCAGCAACCCTTGTACACATCCCAACAAGGTCAACCCTTGCAAGGGCAGGGTCAAGGTCAAGTCTTGTAGCAACAGGCCCTTAATCCTCTTATCCTAGGTCAACAGGTTCAGAATCCTGTCGGTTAAGGGCACTAGGTACAAAACCCCTACATCCAAGGGCAACAAGTGTATCAACCTTATTCCCAAGGATTGCAGGTCCAGAACCCTCTTGTTCAGGGACAACAATTTCATTAGCCCTTTGTTCCAGGACAGCAAGTTCCATATCCATATGTCCAAGGTCAATAGGCTCAACAGCCTTTTAACCCATATGTTACCTATCAGCAACCTGTGCTTAGACAGTTTCAAGGTATTCAAGGTCAGAATCCTCCCTATGGTCAAGGTAATACACGATGGGGGCAGCCTCAGATGCCATATGGCCAAAATCCCCCACTGTGGGGCCAAAATCCTTACCAACATGGATGGGCTCCCCCTATGGGCCCGCTTATCAACCTCCCATGCCTTTTAACACTCAATTACCTTTCTTGGCTACACTTGAGTTGCCAAATGTATCACACCTTACGAATGATCCAATTCTTCATTCGTCAAATTGGCCTCTGATGTCGTCCAAGATACCAAATGATTGCCCAAAGTTTTATGGAAAAGCTAAAGAAGATCCTCAGGCCCATGTGATGACATATCACCTCTGGTGTTCGTCAAACTCGTACGTGAATGATTACATTCATCTTCGTCTTTTCCAACGAACTTTCATGGGTGCTACAGTGAAATGGTACATCGAACTACCTCAAAGTACTTTCCATGACTTCAATTTGCTAGCCATGGCTTTCCTCACGCATTTTCAGTTTTCGGTTCACTATGAAACTGGCACCTATTTGCTCACATCACTTAAGAAAAACATTGCGATGCACATCTCTAATCATATCCATGAATGGATATGTAGACGTCGCCTGATCAAATTTGAGATAGTTGATGAGTTGCTCACTGAATGGTTTACCAAATCATTCATAGCCCCAATTTCTCGCAATATAGCTATGGGTGGATGTGTCACTGAAGAGCAAGCCATTACCATGCCCAATACTTGGATCTGGTTTACTCTCAGTCTGGCACTTTATACGAGTTGTTACCCAATGCTCTGCGGCCATCATCTAATCCCGCAGCATCAAAGTCACATGTTGTTCCTCCCGTCGATGGAGTTATTGGTTCAGTATCCCAGACCCGTGCTAAAACTTCTTCCAAACAAAAGTCGGTCTCGTACACTGCTCCTAATAGTTCATCTCAGAATTTGCCTCGCCCTAGTAAAACCTCAGAGGTCCACATTGTCTAGTCTACCCCAGTGGACAAATCCTCAAAAGGAAAGAAGAAAGGCAAAGGCAAAGCTAAAGCTAATGCCTCAAAATAGGGTCATCCCAAATTGTCTGCTATCAATTTGCGAGGAGGATCACGACACTAAGGATTGTCCTCGATGATCTGAAGTTAGTCCCCTGCTCAAAGGGACCCATGTTGTCCTTAAAGAGCCATTTCCGCCTCAGCATACCCAAATGGCAAACCAACCCCGATCTGCTTCCTCTGGATCTCAAGTGTTCATGATGAGCATGCCCATTAATGTGGCCACCCGGTCGAAAGATTATCAAACTCCAGCTCCAGCGGCTAGGAAAGAAAAATAAGTTGCACCTTCTTCTTCTACCCCAAGTTTTGGCCCTCTGCAAATTGAGTGCCCTAGCCCTGATTTTGCTACGCGACCACGCTCTCGAGTGTGCTACGGAAATCCTCATATAATCCCAATGCCCGAGCTGCACAGCGCTACAATATTGTTGAGGATTTGGCTCAGGTGCAGTCAGCCATGTCGGCTCTCAAGGTACTCCAAAGCTACCCATCATAGTGGAAATCTTTGTTGTCAGTTATCGGGGGCATCGATCCCACCGATTCTAATTTGATATGTTTTGATCTGGAGAACCATGTTCCATGGCTCCCTCATCAAATTGCCTTTCTTATTCAGGTAATCATTAACGAGAAGACCATCCACCACACTATCATTGATGAAGGTGCTTCCACCTGTATCATGTCAACTGCATGTTGGAAGGCTATTGGCTCCCCTGCACTGAGCCAGTCTCCAAACATTTTTTAAGCTTTAGATCAGTACAATTTGCAACCCTTCGATGTCTTACCTAATCTTGCCATCACCCTAGAATGCAAGACAGTGCAAGTCGAAGTAGAGATTGTTGATGCCAATCTCAATTATAATCTTCTACTTGGTTGAAGTTGGACTCATGGCATGCATTTCGTGGCCTCCTCTTTGTTTCACATGATCCATTTTCCCCATCAAGGGAAGATTGTCACATCAATCAACTATCTTTCTTTGCCTCTTCCTACTCGGATGACAATGTTCCATACGTCAAGCACTCTGGTGCTCCCTATGAGAGTGTGGGGGCAAGTCTCTTCAAAGATTTTGCCTTAATGGGAATTTTTCCACTTCCATCTCCTCATGTTGCCTCTGTCAACATGATCTCAGTCAAATCTGATCCCTAGGTCATACCTGCACTAGATCTTGTTGATACTTGGGGCAAGGTTATATCGCTTATTCCCACCGAAGTCAATTATGTGGAAATTGTTTCGATTTCGAACTCTGCATCCTCTAATTCTCATATGTTGAAGACCTCTCGTGATATGTATTTCAATCCCCTTGGCTTAGCACTTTGGAATCATCTGATCCCTTAGTTGAGACCTTCCTCATTGATGAAGGTATCATGGAAATCATGTCTCTCGAGGAACCACTACGGATCGATACTCATCATCACTCCTCGTTCTTGCCTTGCCCAATGGTCATGTCTACTACTTTCAAAGAGTCCTCTTCTCCATTGTTAATTGATGTGTCAGTTTATCCTAACATAATCAAGATATTTCAATTGAGGGCACCTTTATCCCTTAATGGATTTAGTATTTTTCACCCTCCCTAATTTTTCCCCAATTGTCCTCTGACTCATAACCCTCCCTTGCCTAGTGGGCATGGGAGCAAATCCTTATATGAGTTCTACTATATTATTTGGCTGAGTCGATGCTTACTCGTCATAGAAATGGTAAAACTCCAGCATTCATTTTTGTTGATTGATTACCTGAGCCCCAGCACGGATTCTCTCAAAAAGTATTATGCCTAGGTCATCTTGCATGGTTCCTTATGTACATTAGTGTGTGATTCATTTTTGTATAGTGTGGTTTTGTGTGATATTTTTCAAACAACTTTCCTGTTTACTATGCTTTTCTTGCTTTGCAGATGTTTGTGACTCCTCACGTTGGTTTCACCGATGGTGCTTACGTAGTACCCGGAACCTATCATCCGCAGAATGGGCTATCTATGACCCTAATGGTGAGTTGATTGACCTTCAAGCTATCTGCCTAGGTCGTACAACCAAAAACATTATTGAATACAGTGGGATCATTGAACTGTTGTCAAAAGCCATCACTCTAGGCATGAGAGAATTGGTTGTCAACCTGGATTCACAGCTTGTTGTTCTTCAACTCAAGGAATATTCCATCAGGAACCCTAAAATATTATGAATGTATCTCTGTACCCATCTATTGGAAAGACAATTTGATTATAATACATGTCATCATATTCCTAAACACATGAATACATTAACAGATGCATTAGCTAATTATGTGTTGATTGACATTTACGAAACACATAAAAGATAAGACAAACCATTTGTACCATAATAGATAGGAAAATATAACATATATATATGTGTGTGTGTGTGTGTGTGTGTGTGTGTATGTGAATGTTTGATACATCAGAACACCAAAAAATAATATTTGTGCTTATAATAACATTAGCAGCTCACAGGCATCGTACATCTGTGGCACGCAAACCTAGAAAAATATGTAAGTACTGGACATAGGAACTACTCAGCATGGTGGTCATGGTAGCATGAGACAGCTCGTGCAACACAACTCCGCAGTCGGCGAATTTGATCTGAGACTCCCACTGTGTGCCTCTGTTACTGACGGGGCATGTCTCCTATCCAAGCATACTCCGGGATACCATGAGTTAACCCCTCGAGGTTCCTCATGATCTCCTCCTTGTGTCACTCCCTTCCTGATAAGGGGCAACAAAATCAATAGGACGGGGGACGCGCCTAGCTATCGGGGACATCCCGGTTGGCCGCTCTGGTCCAACATCTGCATAAATAAGAGAAAAGTTGTAAGCATGCATATACCAAAAAAATTAAAAAATCTCAAAATAAAAATAATAATAAAAAAAAAAATGATTTTTTACCTTCATCATCGAAGTCCTCTCCATCTGGTAAGGGCATGTCTGGATCTCCACATAAATCAGTGTCGTTGAATGGTCAGTCCTCCACGACAATCTTTTTTCATCGTAGCCATGAGAAGAATGTAGGTTGGTATGACATATGCTGACCCCTAGTGATCTTGGGAATCAAATGACTCCAGTGGGCCATCTGCAAATCATGTGGCATAGGAGGATCGACCTCAGTCAACTGATACTAGAACAGGGGCACTCGTTCCAGGGAAAAGGTCACAAGTATTGATCTGAAGCCAAATTGCTTCAGATTCCTCACCTTGACCTTGGACAACTGACGCTTGATGTTCATCTTCCTGGCCTTTCCCCAGTTGAAGATTGTAGGCGTTGTGTAGTCAATAGCATAAACGAACTTTGACTTGTTAGTCTCATGTTCCACCTGGGACCCCGCCACTCTGTTGATAGTAAACAAAAGCACCCTCAGTGTCAAATCCTACACATTGGAAATCTCTATCTTCCCACTCTTGGATTCCAGGGCCTCAGGGCAGTGTTCGACAAGCAGGGAAGATATGCTTTCCCCAACCGAACTTGACCCATACAAGTTCACTGGCTCACCTCTGCGAGATAGTCCAGTGATTAAGTAGATATACGAAGTTGTCAACTCCAGCTCATGGTCCCCAATGAAAAATATCTCGCGAGTAATGTCCCAAAGGCTTATCAAGTATCGAAGCAACTCGAGCTGGGCCTGTATCCCTGGTGTAAGGAAGAATTTTGAGGAGCCCGTAAGCCCTCAAAGCCTCAAGTTAATTTGGATCATTCAGTGTCTGGGTGTCAACATCTTCATGTTCTCTTTCCTTCCAATCCACCATTTTCAATGATTTCTCTCCTGCAAAAGCCATTAATTTAAGTCAATAATCATCATTGGCATATAAAAATCAAGTTTAAACGGTCAATTTTTTGAGAAAAATGGTTTTTACCCTATCCACGACGTCGGCGCACCTGTTTTAAAAATATTTGTGCCAATCGACGCGAATGGTCATGCAAGTCACCCTCGGTCGGTGCGATCCCGTGCCTGAAAATCGTGCCGACTGAGGGTGATTTTTTTCAAAAAAATGGCTAAAAACATAAATGAATGGCATGAAAATGGAGCACAAGGCTTCGGTTGTTACCTGGAACTGACGGATCGTCAATTGACCTCCCGGATCTCCCGTAATTTGCTCCAAAAAACTAGGGCAAAAGTGGGTAAAAAGTCTTCATTGCAAAGGTAAAATGGCAAAAATATATTTACTTTTCCCCTTTTTATTCATTTTTTCATGAAAATATCAGGTTTTGTAGATATTTTTGACCTATTTTACCTCAAGGACTCGATAATATGCTTTGCCTTACTTGTGCAGCAACAGGTGATGGATGTTTGACGATGATGATGGGTCACATTTCAGCTCTTTTCTCGACTCGTTAAACTCATATGAAAAGATTGCCGAGTATTTTTTCCATTTTTGACTCGTTAAAGAGAATAAAAATGGGGGGTCTACTTTCAGCTCTTTTTCGACCCTTTAAAAGTGAAAAGATGGTCAAGCCCTTCTCATTTCAAACTCATTAATGAATGCAAAACGTCGTGCACCCAGTATAAGTTTACCCCTTTTTCGGGCTAGGAGGAACTATTTACGAAAAAGGTACTTCTTGACTGAAATAGTCAAGTGGTTCTCTCAAGTATTGTTTTCTACCTTTTCGGGCTTGAGAGACACAAACATACGAAAAGGGACCATGTGGAGTTTTCTTTTACGTGTCTTTTTCAAACTCTCTAAAAATGAAAAAGATATTGAGTTACACCTTTGTCAGACTCGTTAAACTATTAAACAACATTGGATTCATCACCATGACGAACATGAGCTTCTCCTTCCTAGGGCTCATTAAACTTACTAGGTCAGATTTGTCTGAAGGATGAACGTACAGTGAAAGCATATGTTATCTCCTTCAAGCTTGCGATTAAAAAATAATTGGGGTACTCACTAGAAATGGTGGGGGGAGATTTGGAAATCTATCAGTCGTGTCGGCAGCTTACTCTTGAACATGACAGTCTTTGCTTCGTGTCGGGTTGGGACATCCTCCTTTTCATCGTTGACCTTCCTGGGTTTGGGCCGTTCATTTTTTCCTTCCATTTGATCTCTGCCATGTCATCATGACCATCGATCCTATGGATCCAAAAGCTTCCAAACTTCCAATTGTGTTGCTGATATGTTCAAGAGTTGTCCTTTTGCAGTTATACTTACCTCTAATTCTCTGCATCATCCAAAATCATTTTGCATCCTCTCATCTCGCGTCAATGATGTGGGATCCATTATGGCCCTCCTTTGACACAATCGCTTTCTGTCGACTTCAACTCATTATCTGGGAAGTTGACCAAGAGACTCCCTTCTAGTACCTTAGAGTTTGCATGCCCTAATGGCGAGTTCTTTACACTCGATGACAAGTTCACATCATTGGCTTTCGATCGAGTGATTTCACAAGTGTTTGAATTCAGTTCCTATATTCACATTCTGTGAATTGTGTTGATAGTTCCTTAAGGAACATTGTCATTGTTGGTGGTTTCTCTTGCGCTTGTTAACAGTTTATATCATTTACTAGTAATCAAGCGACTTTCTAGCATGTTCGACGTTAACACATCTATTCGCATGCTAGGATCTATACTTTTATCGGGTTGTGTTGGAGCACAAGACCCTGGACTCAGTTCACACAAGTCCAGGTTGCGAAGTGGTGTGACATGGTTGTGATGATATGCATGTCCCTTTTAGATGGTTGGCTGCGACTAGACCATGACTTATCATATGCGATCCTTCTCATTATTGGCTGGATGTGACCATACCTTGGTTTCATTATGATCCTCTTTGACGAATGGTTGCACCCATACTTGGATCCATATACATGATCATTCTCTGGATGGTTGCATCCATGCCACGATTCATGTATAATTTGATAGAGATCTCAGTTTATGTATATGTATATGTACTTGCTTGCAGGTTTTCTGACGGCAGACCGGTTCCCCACACTGATTTATAAAGCATTTCATCTCTCACTCCAGCTCGGCCTTCACGTTTTAGGGGGAATATGTTACAAAGAATTTTGTCACTGTCACTATACTCCCCGTTCCTTAATCCTGGAGGACCTCTACAGTGAACCCCACTTGCTTTTCCCTCATGAAGAAACTCCCATTATGTCCCTCTTCATGAGCAGATCATTTCCCTTTTGCACCATTTCCCCTAAAACTTTTTTTTGCCCAGTTTACAAGACCGACGCTAATGGCCTTTGTCTCCCCTGCACCGATGTGCAGAGGTTACCACTACACCTCGCGGTGACCAGAGTGACTGAGCTGTGTTTCAGTCGTGTCAGTTCTATAATGGAAAGTTTTTTAAATTAGAGCCGAAGCTTCTAGCTCTAGAAGCTCTATAACGAAAGTTTGGTAAATGGTTTGGTCATATGGGGTCAAGGATGATAGTTTGGCCTCCTTTCCCCAATAATTATGGAACTACCTCAAGGGATAAGTCCTTCTCCCATGAAAAGAGGATCCATCTCCCATCCATATTTCCTATATACACCACCCTTCTTCCCAAGCACAAACTAGTCACAGTTGATAGTTTTGGATGACTGTGAGTATACTATTTTGAATTAGACAAGCAAGCTATTACTAGTTGTATCCATCTAGTTGTGTGAGGGATAAGTGTGTTTGGTTTGGAGTGAAGCCTAAAGGGAAGAGCCTTAAAATATTGTTGTTTGAAGCCATCATGAAATGCTAGCAGAAGTGTGTGGGAACCTGGGATTGTAAGAGGAAGACTGCGACGTCAAGACAAATGGTTGTAATCTCTCTTTGATATTAATATATGCAACTATCGATTGATTTCCTACATGTTTTTTAATATTACATATCCATGTATTAATGTTTCTTGACTTGCTAAGTAGGTTGAATTGAAATTTGTCTATTATTATGTTTGTGTGTTGTTGTTGTTCACTTGTTTCAGGAGCTTGAAGAAGGAAGCGAGAGATTGCTGGAGTGAGCAAGTGAGGATATCATCAAGCAGGATAAACAACCAAGAGGTAGGCCCTCTTGATTGGTTCTAACCTAAGAAAATCTTCCATAGAATGTAAATGTTGTGGCTAGACCCATTATCGGGCTAGAGGAATCTGTTCGTGTCTGCACTTATAGTTTTACTTCACCACACTGTCATGGGTGATACAATTAGTTCTCTAGTGTTGGTAGGGTCAAACCTCAATATTCTTTCTCCTTTGTGTGGCCTTCTTTCTTCTGTATCTTCCTTCTTTGTAAAATATCTATCTTCCTCCTCCGTGATGTGTTTTTGTCTTTTTTCCTTGAAACCCTAGGGATTAGGAAATGGGAGTGGGAATGGGGTAGGAAAAAATTAGGGAATGAGGGGAGGGATTAGGGAACTTACGGAGGTGATACGGGATTGAAATATTTAAGGGATTTGGGAATTGGTATTTTATTACAGGTATGGCAGTATGGTTGCCTAAGACTTAGGGTTTAAGGGAGAATAAATTCGGGATAGGGATTTAGAAATACAAGGGTAGGGATAGGGTTTACTGTGATGTGGGAAGGATAGTAGGGTCTAAGGAATAGTTTTGGAGGTGTGGGAATTAAACTAGGGTTTAAACGTTTTAAGAACTTCAAGTTTCACACAAAAAACTTAAAACCATGAATTGATGACTTATGAAATGTGAGCGTATAGTAAGGCCTTACTTACTTGCTAGGAGTTTAAGAAACCATGTGTTGAAGGTTTGGAGAAATTGCATGAAATTTGAGAGCTTACAGATGAATTTTGATAGGTGCATAGCGCCTTTGAGGCATGCGCAGCACCTGTCTTCTCTATGCGCAACGCCTTTGATGCATGCGCAGTGCCTGACTGCTCTATGCGCAATGCCATATTCAAACCAACTTTTTAGTGCCTTATCGAAGTCAAAATTGAGCCCATGATAGCTTGTTGGACATATATATCTCTTGGCTACACAATGGACTTATCACACACTTAAAATGATCAATTATAGCCCCTCAAAAATCAATTCTCCCAAGACTAGTCAAAACGTGCAGAATGAGGGTGGAAAAATGAAGTGTGCTCTTGCATGAAACTTTTGGAGGTCTTCCTCAACTCCAAATTGAGCTAATTATAGCTCATTTTAAAGATATTTCTGTCTAGTTGTCATTTGTCTCATAATGAAAGTCATTTGGACACTCCAGATAGGACACAATTTTATTTTCCCAAGGTCACCCTAGAAGTGTAGCAACTCTCTTGTAGAAACCGTATTTTTGACATTTCTCCAAAGCCATAACACCTGTGTAAAAACGGAAGGAGGTTTTTCATACTTGGACTAGTATGGAAAAAAGCCTCTCTCATTTTGTAAAATTAATATTTTTTTGGTTGGAAACATACTTTGAAGAAAAATTGGCCCTATGTGTGCCAAATGATTTGTTCCTTGGAATGACTTCTTGAAAAATGATGGAGACATGATGTTTATGATTTGGAATGGCATCATACTTGCTGAAATGGCCTCCCTTAAGCCTCCTCTACTCATATGTCTCTGATTCCATAGCCTACCCTAGCTCAGTGGGAGAGGAAATTAGGGTTTAGTGCTTGTGGAAAATGATGATTTGGACACCCTTGCGAAAAGACAACTCCCTTTGGCATTCACTTAACTTTTTGAAACATTACCCTTTCACTTGAATATTTCCTTTGACAAATTTATCTTTTGATGTTATTTTAGAACTCTTTGAATTTTACTTTTCTTTAATGAAGTTGGCATATAAAGATTGAGTTGGCAACTTAGGAATAGTACTTATTACATATAGTGAACATAAAATTACATGATGAAATATGCATTTCTCTTTACAAATCATCATTACATGGTGAAGAGATGTTATTTGATCACCCTTTACTTGTTGGTCTTATGTAATGGAATGGATTTTTATTGGAACCTTGGAAACCCTAATGACTTAATGAAACCTTGAAAAACCCTAAAATACCTAATAAGACCTTGAAGGACTGAATTTCAACATGACATGACTGATGTGATGGCATGATCTCATTAACTTTATGGACAATGGATACTCAACAAGGTTGAAATGAGCCAGCAAGGGGTAAATTTCTAAAAGGAGTAAAGGAAATGCTAATTTAACCTTCAGTGACCAAATTTTTGCATGAGGACCTAGTGGAATGAAAAAATTTCTGAATGGGACCCTAATATGATATGAAAAGAGGATTTTTGATCACTGACGGTAGTATGCAAATACCGACTCTAACATCCTCCTTGAGGTAAGGCACATATCTCAACAGTTCCAAGAACTTACTGGCGTACACATTATCTGTCATGGATTCCATTCTTAGTTCATAGAATTCTTTTGCCCTGTCATCGAAGGATCTCTTTGATAGATACTTCCTCTTGAATAGCCACTCAAACTCACTCCAAGTCAGATCTTTCTCATCTATATCTCTAACATTCTTCACATCTTCCCACCAGATGTTTGCTTTACCTTTAAGACTGAAAGTAGCCACTCTAGCTTTCATGTTCTCTAAGTATTCATGCAACCTGAAAACTCATACCAAGCAACCATGCCTCTACATCCTATGATCTCTTTATCTCTCCATCAAAACTAGGTGGCTTTGCCTTCTTAAACTCATCTGGCAAGTATCCCTTGTCATTCCTCATGTATGGATGATAATGAGAACGATCATAGTGCCTATCTGAACCAGAACTAGAATCATATGTATGTCTATCCCTTCTCCTCTCCTGAGTGTCCAAAAATCTTCCATCTCTAACTATATCATCTCTATCTGATCGATGACAACCATGTGATATACTACCATATGCCCCATTAGTTTTATCTTCTTGCTCATGACTTATTCGTAGTGGTCCTTATTGCTGCAAATCCGACAAGCTCTGAAGTATTGTTGCATTCACCTCTGCTAACATTTCCTGTGACTATATGATTCTTTCATTATATGCCTTACAACTCCTTATCTCCGCCTTTAGGCTTCTCAGTGTCACTATCAAATCAGAAGAGTTACCAACACCATACTGCTCTTCAGATTCATGGGGAGAATCTTTATAGTCAACCATCTTGCTAGCCATTTTATATTTCTTCCTACAAGCATAATATGTCAGATATCCAAATCGGGGAGGATATTTATCTGCAATATCACCAAATTAGTGTGATATATGCATAACATTATCATAATATCATATAGGCACCAATAAATGTATCAACACATAAACGACACTCTAACTAGGATCTAGTCATCAATGCAAGGCCATATCAACAATGTTTGTTATGACCTCATGCATGACAACAACCATTACTCCATTGTACCCATTTCCACATGCAACCAACAATATGCATAAGCAATGCCAATTCAACTACACCTATGCATAAACACATGAAGTCGAACATAAGCGATCAAATCTTGTAATCAACCTACAAGACTGATACATATAGTCCAAACATTCAAGAATGTAACATAACATACAAGGATGTAAGTAGGCACCATAAAATCAATCATGTAAGTGAAATAAAATCCATACATAGTTAGTCACATACTTAAGACAATGCATTTCATGAAATTAATATCAAATTCGCCATGATAACCATACTACAACCCTAATCAATCATTAAGCAAATGTAACAAGTATATAAGTATAAGAGACACACATGCAATTGACATGCATGCATGACCAACACATAGCCCATCTAGTGTGATGGTGAACCATGCTCTGATACCACTCTATAACACCCTCCTCCCACATCCACCCAAGCAACTAGTCAACTGAGGTAAACATGCAACGAGAGGCCACTATGATATGATTTGACCTCCTAAGTCACCTTAAGGAAGTGGAACTGACAAAAACACACCATACAGACATCCAACATCATCAAAAGAACCCTCAGAGAATAAGGTAGCCACTCAGACAACCTGTCCCTAGGTCACACTATTATTTTAGGTCTCTTGGGCCATAGTCGCTCTCATGTTATTGGCAAGGGAACGACCAGCAACCTAAATTCGCTCTCACTGGCCTGTCTGCCAGCGATTTTGGACCAAAAGTGTCAGTGTTGTGCCGACGACCCTGGGATTTCAGCCACTTTTTCAAGCTCAGAGCTTAAGACACTGCCCAAAACTAATCTATCTCTTAAAATCAGTAAATTAATAGGGAAATGAAAATACTAATGCAAATACTTGTTCAAAACCTTGACTGGATCCCTACTAGCCATGATAGGCATTTTGTCAAAAATATCATCAACATGTAACCCACAGGTGTAAACAACATAATTAAGTGTAGGGATCTTGTACTTATCTGAAAATTGCTATGAACCATTGTTCCCTCATGCCATTTGATGCATTGTCATCAATTAGGTCATAGGCACATTATCCATTCACATACAAGTAAAAACATGTTGAGAGCCATACATAGTTGTTGTCATAAAATGTGCATATAACTAGCATAATATGAATAGAAATACAATAAACATATAAGCCATCAAATCCATAAATACATCAGTACCTTTACACATGAAAATCAAGGGAATGGATTTCTCATTAATGAATGCAATGAACCAACCAAAGATGGGACTACCACATTCCACCCGACCATAGAATGGTTGAGCTAAATCTCTCTTCATCCATTCACCCCCGTGCCATATTCCAAGCATGAATGTGGGATCTCATAAAATGCATCAATCAAGACTCGTCCAGGGCTTCCTGAGGCTATCCACCTCAACCCATCAAACAATGATTCCACCTAATGGTCGGATATACAAAACCATCTTTAGATTGGTCTTTATCCAAGCCTTCCAGGGCTCCAGAGCATTTGTCCAACCAAGGCTCTAGGACTAGTAACTCAACCCACAAATTTTACCAAGCTCTAGGGCGTTTGTCCAACCAAGGCTCCAAGACTATTAACTCAACCCACCAAGGGTTCTAGAGCATTTGTCCAACCAAGGCTCCAGGACTAGTAACTCAACCCAAGTTGGTATAGGGCTCCCGAGCATTTGTCTAACCAAGGCTCCAAGACTAGTAACTCAACCCAAGCTAAGGAAACATGAGAACCAACCAAAAACAAGCAATGAAAGTAAACCCACAATCACCATGCCTATCCAGGAAATGGAAAGACTCGGCAATCCACTATCGATCTAGGCAATCCTCCATGCTAATGACAAATCACAACCAAGAAACCACATGCATATGCCATGCATGACAAAACTAGTGAAGAAATCATACATGAGACTCGGTACCTGCAAGAAAATATGATGTAGTTGTTGTGTCGATGCCTTCTTGTGCTTTCCTGCTCTTCCTTTGCCTTCTTGCTTCAAAAATCCAATTATGCCACACCCTCCAAGAGTGCTCCAAGAAAACTCTAAGTATCCAAGAGTATAAGAGAGAGAGAGACTAGTAAGAGAGAGCTCCAACATTGAACTGACAAAAGGTTACCGAATGATCCTTGTTACACAATAATTTGTCACCGTTGGTCACCGTCCCTGTTACCCCTGTTTTCGTATATTGGAGGACACATTTCAGGACCTGTGAGTAGTGACATAACCTAAAAACATTTGCATTATGTTCCCCTAAGTATGTACTTCATGTTCCCTGAAGACACCTTTTGCAAATTATCCCTGAAAAGTGCCCTTTTTCCATTGGCGCAGGTACACAGTGTCTTACCCGCGCCAATGACTCAGATCCTCAAAAGGGGGCACGCCCATTGGCGCTCTGTCCTAGAGCAACACTCGTGCCAACTAAGTTTAGTAATGATTTTTGGCCAACGCGCACCCATATGTTTTTTCCTCTCTTATCATGAAGTTCCTTGAGGGAAAAATCCACAAGATAGAGGTTGAGAGTCATTGTTTATCCATGACAACTACCCTCAGTAGCTTTTCAGGGATAATTCCAATCCACAATGGGCGTCCTGGTACATTGTATCTTCCTCCCTTCTCCATCTATAAAAGCCTGTACTCATGCATTTGACAAGCTAGTTTTTGTGAGTGCCAGAGAATAGGTTCAACGTCAGAACCTTGGTTGTATCTTTCTCTGCTTTTATTCATTAATAGATGACTTTAATTATGGTTCCACTCCTATTGTCTTTATAATGATGATTGAGTTATATCTTTTCTGACTGATATATAGTTGCATCTATTGGATTTTATGCTTGTATTTGTGTCGTTCGTTTCTTTGCCATGTGCAGGTGTCCGTTCAGGCGAGGATCGTGGGGGATTGTGACCAACCGGGAAGCAAGGAACGGGAGCGACAATTCTTCAACAAGTTACTAGCGTTGGAATCCAGGTAGGCTCATCATCATCCGATCTTTGATTTGCAATTAGGACCTGCGTGGTTTAGCGTTGGTGTGATTGTTGCTAGACCCATTTGGGCTAGTGGGATAGCTCTTGTCCGCACGAGGGGGATTTACCTGTTCAACAATTTGGGCGCTGTCCGCTGGAGAAGTTGTTGTTTGATTTTGTTGTTTGATTTGTAAACTTTGGACAGGCTGAAGTACGGCCAGATGCCTTCGAAACACTATTGCTTTGCAGTAGTGAAGTAGATCAAAGCCACTTCAGTCAATCTCCGGTTTGGTTTACGGACTGAACAATTTTGAGTTTGTCTTGCATGTTAGTTTTTCTCTTGTTTACTTGCTTGGATAGCTTTCTGGGTTAAATTTCTTGATGTTTCTTGTTTCCTGGCCTTCCTAGATATTGTAAACCAAGCTTTGGACTATCTATTTTGTTTTTTTACTTGGCAAACTTTATTAGCGTGGTTTTTCCTCTGATAGTCGTGCCAGTTGGCGCCTATTGCTAACTGCCAACCCGCGCCAATCCCTTTATAGCGCGAGTTGCAGTCTGACAGTCGCACCAGACTTGTTAACCTTTTCAGTTAGCTTCTTTTCCAGCCTTCTGAGCTTGGATTTGTATCTTGCTATATCATTTGCAGCTTCTGGAAGTGTGTTGGACCTTTGTGTGACTGGTTATTATTTTTTATCCTTCAGTTATTTGCTTATTTCTATCGATTTTATATCTTAGCCCTAGTGGCTTTGCATGTCAAGCCTTCTGTGGGAAATTATGGTTTGATGATCCAGTCAGCTTTTTGGTTGTTTTCGCACTCATCTGGTGGTTGTGAAAGTTTGGCATTCTATGCTGCAAGTAATTCACTTTTAGCTTGTTTATTTTTTGCTTGACTTCATCTGAACTTAGATCACATGGTTCATTGAAAGTCTTTGTGTTTTCCTTGCTTTGATAGGTCATTTTGACGTTTCAGAATTGGTTCTATATTCCTTTGAGTGAATTGTGTTTGTTTATACTTGTGAATATCTCTTGATATTTGTTGAGTGCATCATGCTATCCTTAAAGAAAGAAAAACAAAAGATCTTTTGCATTTTATTAATTAGCATTTCTTGTTATTTGTTGCTTTTAAAAAGAAAAAAAAAAATCATTTCTTGTTATTAGCTGCATTAGGATCTTTGTTGATCATTTTGTTTGTGTAAAGATCTCAACTCTCCTGTAGATAGAGTTCATTGAATGAAATGATATAATTTTGGCATATAGTTTGCATTTAGGAAGTTTCGATAGATCACATATGGTAGGACCAAAAACTGAAACATAATTGAAGATAAACTGTAAAATAAACTGAATGAACTTAACAACGCATTGGAACATAACGCACATATTCTAGAGGTCTAGATTAGAGACGTGTTCTGGCGTCTTTAAACCTGGTAGTTTACCGTTGAGTGGTTGGGTGATTCCTCCACGGTGAAACGGTAAGTGCCAGTACGGATTGTGCTCCCACGTACTGTCGCGTATATATTGGGAGACCCCTATAGGCTTGCAACCTTTTATCCATAGGAAGCCGAGTCTGCCGCCTTACAAGCTGTAATGCACTGAACACAGCACTCAGGAAGATTGATTGCAGTAGGGGAAGTCCTTGGTTTTCATCTGATTGCCAAGGTGTATAAGCAGTTTTACGAATTGTTTGGTAAACCTCTTAACTAGTTCTCCAGAGTAGTCACTTTTGATCCTTTTCGAACTCCCTAAAAGAAAATGTGTAAGTGAGCATCTTGTCACTTCGTGCTCATTAAATATTCGAAGGAGACTAGAGTCATCTTTTCGTCCTTTTCTCGACTCTTAAAAAATGAAAAGGTTAAGTTCATTGTCTTAAAATTTATTTGACCACGATCACATATAACCCGGTTAAATTTTGTTTGCGTTAGTCTGAGTAGGGTCTGGTTTCGCTAGATTCCCTAGGATTTTGTGAAATTCCATCCTGGCAGAATTACTAATCTCGTCTTCCGACATACCAGTTGTGAGTGAAATTATTCCTATTGTTCCAAGTATACAAGCGCTTAACTCTCGTGCTCCAGGCGACGAGGATTACCAATTGTATTTGAACCCTATTTGGGAACCTTCTCAAAACGGTGTCCCTTTCTGGAAATACACTTCTCCTCAACAACCATTTCCTTCTGATATGGAAAACCCATCCCCTACTACGACTGACGAATCCGATGTGCCAGGGGACGAGATTCCGAGCACAATGGAATCTACACATGTTAGTAGAACTGCTACTACCGGGGGACTACCTCTTGGCTATAGAGCATTGCGTGATTTTCTATCATCTCCCTTTCCGACTTCTATTTGGTCACCACCCGTCTTCTCAAATATGGAGCTTTCGACTCCACAATCTCGCGGTACAGCTGTTACCTCAGTCACAACCCCTCCAACAGTATCTGTGGCTTCTTCGACCCCTATTTTTAGTCGACCTTCGACCTCTTTATTCGTAGGTTTTGATCCTACATCGAATATCTCACTTGGAGGACAATATGATCAGTATCTACCACCTCCTGGGACTAGGACAGGTTCGCTGTCAGTAGGAGAGGTTTCAGTTACGCTGTCGATAGATTGGGGTTCCACCTCTTATCACGGTGGTCAAGCATCGTATGCGCAACCCAAACAACCACATCAGCAAAACCTACAAGGAAAATCCTTCCAAGGAAACCATTTTGCTTCTAGTGGTCCCTTTTTCACTCCTCATACACAACCTACTGGTAATCCAGGCCAACCTTCCACTCAGCAAGCTCAGCCTAGTATCCAGCAAGGCTCTCATACTGGACAAACCGGTCAATCATTTGTTAACCCAAATCAACCTAACGTCCAGTATACCCAAGTTTATGGCCAAGCTGCCTAATCGATTGGTCAACCAACTGTCCAGTATACTCAATCTTCTGGACAAACTGATCAGCCTCTAACACAGTTGGGCCAATCACTTGCCCAGCCCACTCAGCCATCTGGTATGATAGGACAACCCTCTGCTGCACAACAGCAACCTCAGTATTAGCAAGTAGGTCAACCTCAGTATCAGCAGGTAGGCCAACCTCAGTACCAGCAAGGTTATCCTTCTGCTCAGATAGCCCAAGGTTATCCGTCTACTGGAGTTGCTCAACCCAACACTTGGACCCAAGTAGGACCCCAAAATCCATCTGGTTCTCAAATGCAGGCTGGAGTTCAATCTCAAACATTTTATCAAACTCAGCCTAGGTCTCAAACTCAATTTGGGGTCCCACCTCACTATGGTTATCAACAACCTCAAGGGCAACCTTTGTTTGCCCCTTACCAGAATTATCAACAACCATATGCTACTTCTACAGCATCGTTTGGTAATCCATACACTGGGGGGCAAAACACAAATCCCTACGGCCAATACACCATGGGGCCAAATCCGTCAGGGCAAAGCCCATGGGGGCAACCACCACCTGGTTGGAACCCGGGTGCTTCATCCTACCAGCAGCCCCAGATGTCTTTTAATCCTCAGTTACCATTCTTAGTAACTTTAGAATTACCGGATGTGTCCAAACTGACTAATGATCCTATTCTTCATAATCCTTATTGGCCTCTGGTTCCCACCAAAATTCCTGGTGACTGTCCAAAATTCGATGGTAAAGCTAATGAAGATCCACAAGCCCATGTCATTACCTATCATCTCTAGTGTTCATCGAATTCATGGCTTGATGATTCAATTCGGCTTCGCATTTTTCAAAGGACTTTCACTGGCTATGCCGCTAAGTGGTATATTGAGCTCAACCGTGGATCCTTTCAGGATTTCAATTCCTTGTCTATGGCATTCCTTACTCATTTTCAGTTGCCCATTCGTTATGAAACGGGAACACACCTCCTCACATCCTTAAGACAAACAACCGCTACACACATCTCTGATCACATCCATGAATGGAGACGGCGTAGACGTATGATCAAATTTTGGATTCCCGACTAGCTTCTTACGGATTGGTTTACGACTTTGTTCGTCCCTCCAATAGCTCGGGACATTGCTATGGGAGCGTGTGTTACTGAAGAGCAAGCTATCGCGCGTGCTCAATACCTCGACTTGGTTTATTCTCAGTCAGGTACATTGTATGATTATTTGCCTGATGTCCCTAGGCCAGGAACATCCAAAGCCCCGCCAACACCTACTGTTGACGGCATTATTGGGTCTGTTAGTTCATCCTCTAAGAAAAATTCCGCGAATCCTGGGAAGCAGAAGTCAAATGCCCCAATTGAAACCACTTCTCAGGTTATACCTACTTCTAAACCTACTTCCGAGGTTAATGCCATTCAGTCCACCAAGACAGACAAAACCTCGAAAGCAAAAAAGAAAGAGAAAGTGAAAAATAAGCCAGAACAACCTAAACGGGAACCACCTAAACCTCAATCTGAGGAGAGTGCCAAACGCAAACCCAAGTATCCTCGTCTTATCTGTGATGAGGATCACTATACCAAAGACTACCCTCGGCGGTCTGAAGTTAGTCGTTTGTTGAAAGGTGCTCTCGGGGTCCCTGCGGTGCTTAAAGAACCCTTTCCTTCATAGCAAACTCAAATGGTCGCTGACCCCTCTCAACCTCCCTCTTCCTTCGTTTCCCAAGTGTTCATGGCGGGAACAATAACTGTTAATATCAGTACTCGAACAAAGGATTATCCATCTGCCGGGAAGGAGCCTGAGGTTCCCCCCAGTGCTCCTCCGTTCAGTTCAAGCCCTCTCCATATCGAGAGACCTAGTACTGAAATGCCTCTTCGACCCCCTCCAAAAGGAGTACTCCGAAAATCTTCTTACAACCCAAACGCCCGTGCTGCTCAGCACTACAATATCGTTGAGGATTTAGCCCAGGCTCCATCGACTATGTCCGCTTTAGAAGTTCTCCAAAACTGCCCCTCTCAGAGGAAGTCCTTTGTATCCGCTATCGGCGGCATAGACCCGGATGACTCGGATTTAATTACGTTTGACTTAGATCGCCATACACAGAGACTGCCTCCCCAAATTGCATTCCTTATACAGGTCATTATTGATAAGAAAACTATCCATCGTACAATCATCGATGAAGGTGCTTCAACTTGCATCATGTCTGTTTCCTGTTGGAAAGCTATTGGTTCTCCGACGTTGAGTCAGTCTCCCACCACGTTGGAAGCTTTTGATGGAAGAGCATCCCATCCTTATGGTATCCTCCCACGTTTACCTATCTCTTTGGAAGGCAAAACGGTCGAGATGGTAGTTGAAGTCGTTAATGCTACTCTAACCTACAACCTCCTTCTCGGACGTAGCTGGATCTATGCAATGCAAGCTGTTGCTTCATCTTTCTTTCGTATTACTCGTTTCCCTCACCAAGGGAAGATTATTACGGTCGACCAGCTATCATTCTTCGCTTCCTCTTCGGAAGGAACTATCCCTTTTGTGGAGCATACCTCTAAATCAATTGAGATTCTAGGTCACGGGCTTTTCAAAGATCCCGCCCTTATGGGTGTTTTTCCAGCCCTGCCTCTGAATGTCGCTTCCGTCAATATGATTTCTACTTGTCTTGATCCATGGATCATTCCTCCCATCGACCAAGTAGATTCTTGGGGTGACCAGATGCCGTTGAGTCCTGCCGAACTCAACTACGTCGAAATCGTAGCTGCATCGGCTCCTTCTTCTAAACTTTCTCTTTCAAGCAAGATTTTACACACATTAGCTCCATCCTTAGGGCTTGTAGATCAAACTTCTTCGGATCCTTTAAAAGAAACATTTTCTTCCGACGAAGCTATTGTTGAGACTATGTCTCTCGAGGAACCTCCTTGGCACGATACCCACCATCGTTCCTCGTTGCTCTCTATCCCTTGGGATATGCTGACTTGTATTCAACGGTTTGCTCCTTGTTTCCCATTTCGATTCCTTCAGTCACCTGTTCAAGTTTACCAAGCCTCTTCTGAAGGTAATATGGCAAACATTACACAAAACCAGCCCATCGACATCTCTATCAAACCAGGGATCGTCGAACACATTCACATTGGAGTCACTTGTACTCCGGAGGAGATTCGACTTTATTCGAACCTTTTTCGCGAATTTCGTGATGTTTTTTCTTGGTCCTATGAAGAAATTCCCGGCATTGATACCAGCATAGTGGTGCATGAAATCATCACGTTCCCAAGTGCTAAGCCTGTTCGCCAACGTTTACGTCCGGTACACCCCCGAAAGGCTGCAGCGATCAAGGCCGAAGTAGAAAAGCTTCTTAAAGCTGGTTTTATTTATCCTATCCCACTCACAGATTGGGTTTCTAATATTGTACCTGTCACTAAGAAACAGGGAACTATCCGCGTTTGTGTCGATTATCGTGATATTAATCGAGCCTGTCCTAAAGATAATTTTCCCACACCATTCATTGATCAGATTATTGACGAGTGTGTGGGAAGCGAGATGTATTCTTTTATGGACAGTTTTTCTGGTTACAACCAGATCAATATTGCTCCCGTTGATCAACAAAAGACTGCTTTCATCTGTCCATGGGGTACTTTTGCCTATAAGAAGCTTCCTTTCGATCTAAAAAATGTCGGCGCTACCTTCCAATGTGCAATGTCCTACGCTTTTCATGACATACGACACATTGTACAGCCATACCTGGATGATCTTCCAGCTCATTCAGCCAAGTGTCAGGACCACCCTACTCACCTGCGCGAGATATTTCTTCGCTGTCGACACTACCACATCAGGCTTAATCCTCACAAGTGTGTCTTCTGCGTAGAATCGGGTCGACTTCTAGGATTTTTCGTCTCCCACGAGGGCATCCGATTGGATCCCCTCAAAGTCGAAGCCATAGTCAATCTCCCTCCCCCTGCTACCTTACAACAATTGCAAAGCTTGTAAGGAAAAGCGAATTTTTTACGTCGTTTCGTTCCAAACTATGCCGAGGTGGCTAAAGGTTTTACATGATTACTTAAAAAGGATGTCCATTTTCATTGGGATACCATGGCACAAGAATATTTTGAGCGACTCAAGGGTCTCCTTGTTTCTGCTCCATTGCTTCGCCCTCCAAACTATCATCGTGACTACACCCTGTATTTAGCTGCCGCCGACACCACTATCAGCATGGTTCTTGTTCAAACCGATGACGATGACACTGAGCATGTTATCTATTATCTCAGTAGAAACCTTTTAGATACAGAAACTCGATATGCACATGTAGAGAAGTTGGCGTTAGCCGCCGTTTGCGCTGTCCAACGTTTCCGTCACTATATTCTGCTGCGCACTACTACTGTGATTTCTGATTGCAACCCCATGACGTATATCTTGTCACGCCAGCTGCTGGGGGGAAAGTACTCAAAGTGGATTGTCATCCTCCAAGAGTTTGACTTGGAATTCGCTACCGCCAAGTCAAAGAAATCACTCGTTTTTGCTGAGTTAATTTGCTCTTTGCCATCTTCTGCTTCGCCCTCTCATACAGAGGATCAAATTCCAGATGAGACTTTGTTTCTCATCAGCACCCTCGACCCCTGGTACGGTGACATCCTTATATATTTGCAAACGTCCTCTTTTTGCCTGGGCACTTCTAAGATGGTTGACGAAGGATTCGTCATCAATCTCAACCATATCGTATCATTGGGGATACCTTATATCGCCTCGGCGCCGACTCTGTTCTCCGCCGTTCTCTTACTCACGAGGAAGTTGAGCGAGTCTTGAATGACTACCACTTAGGTGCGTGTGGTGGTCACATGTCTGGATATGCAACTACCCAAAAAATCCTTCGTGCTGGCTACTTTTGGCCCTCTATCTTTAAGGATTGCATTCTTGTTGTCCGTTCCTGTCATGAGTGCCAGATATTCCAGCGGAAGATGCGAGCACCCCCCGCTCCTTTGCACCCTGTTGTTACTGTCGGCCCTTTTTCCAAATGGGGCATTGACTATGTCACCTGTAACCCTCGCTCGGCCGGGGGGCATGGGTTTATCATCGTTGTCGTCAATTATTTTACTAAATGGGCCGAGGCAATGCCTACACTGACTGAAGACGGTCACACAGCGGCGCAATTTTTATTCAACCACGTTATTTCGCGATTCGGCGTCCCTCAATCCATCGTCACTGATCACAGAAATCATTTCCGGAATCATATGATGACAGAACTAACAACCCAGCTAGGCTTAAAGCACGATAGTTCTACTCCGTACTACCCCTAGTCCAATGGCCAAGTTGAAGCGATCAATAAGATTTTGGTTACAATGCTTCAGCGTACCATTGGCATGCACAAGTCTAACTGGAATTTGATGTTGTTCCCTGCTTTGTGGGCTTACCGGACCTCCATGAAGGATGCCACTGGTTTCACTCCATTTCAACTAGTCTATGGACTAGAGGCTACCCTTCCAATCGAGTGTGAAATCCCTTGGTTAAAATTAGCTGTCGAGCTACTTCCCAACACCACCCCATTAGAAGAACGTCTCCTTTATCTGGAACGGCTAGATGAGACTCGTCGCCTAGCCAATTTGGCCATCGAAACACAAAAGAAGTGAGTCAAATCTCACTTTGACCAGACTATACATCCACGTTATTTTAACGAGGGAGACTTAGTTTTGCTATATGATCAGGCAAACGATAAGCTAGGACCAGGAAAGCTCGAATCTATGTGGCTAGGCCCTTATATTGTCAAGAAAGATTTGCAAAAAGGGGCCTATGAACTAATTGATTATGAAGGGAACCCTCTCGCACAGCCCCGAAACGGGCTGTATTTGAAAAAGTACTATGTGTGATGCTAGTACGCTTCATTTTGTATATACATGTACTCTAGCAAGTTTGTTGTGTATGTGTGTCAAAATTTTAATAGGCTTGATTGTCGCTTATTGTGTCTTTCGCTTCTTGTGCAGATGTCTAATACGCTTTATATTGGTTTCGCTGATGGTGCCTGTCGCAGTACTTGTAACTTGTCCTCTGCGGCATGGGTGATCTATGATCCTCATGGTGAGCTGATAGATCTTCAAGGTGTCTGTTTGGGTCATACCACGAATAATGTCGCCGAATATTGTGCCGTAATCGAGCTCCTCACTGAAGAAATTAATCTTGGCATTCGGGCATTGGTGGTAAACCTGGATTCTCAACTTGTCGTCCTCCAGCTCAATAGGCCTTATTCCGTCAGAGACAATCATATTCTAAGGTTGTATTTACGTGTAATATTGTTAGAGAGGAATTTTGAGTTCATTACATATCAGCATAACATTATCTGATGCATTGGCCAATCATGTATTAGATAAACATTTGTGAAATTTGTAAATAAAACATTATACAAGCAAGTACTTGAAAACACAATAATAAACCATAAACATATGTATATATATATGTGTGTGTGTGTGTGTGAGTCAAAATGTTCACACCCTGCGCGTTACATAATCCAAAAAAAAATAATACATGTCCAAAGCCCATACAGCTGCTGACAGCGTGTTCCTCAAAAATATGCAAAAAGAAACCTAGGTGTCTAATCACGGTGATGCTCATGATAGCATGTCACCGCTCGCACCAAACGTCTCAACAGACGATGGACACGAGTAGATACTCCCACCGTGTGCCTCTGGTACGCTCTAGGCACGTCCACCAATCTGTCGTAATCTGGAATACCTCGAGTAAGTACCTCAAGGTTCTGTTCTAAATCGTCCTCACCCTCTACCTGAGGGTCCGCTTCAGGTTGTGCTCTCCGCACGTTATGAGGCAAGTCAGCTGGTCGCTCTGCACCAACATCTCTATACATATATAGACGTTGTAAGAGATAGGCATGTATTAACAAAATTCGGGGTTTCCATGCGGCGCCCAAAATTTGGGGTTTCCATGCGGTGCCCAAAATTTGGGGTTTTCACTCGGCGCCCAAAATTTGGGGTTTCCATGTGGCGCCCAAATTTAGGGTTTCCACCCGGCTCCCAAAATTTGGGGTTTCCATGCGGTGCGTAAAATTTGGGGTTTTCACCCCGCGCCCAAAATTTGGGGTTTCCACTCAACGCACAAAATTTGGGGTTTCCATGCGGCGCCCAAAATTTGGGGTTTCCACCCAGCACCCAAAATTAGGGGTTTCCATGTGGCGCCTCGGCGCCCAAAATTTGGGGAAAATTTGGGGTTTCCATGCCGCGCCCAAAATTTGGAGTTTCCACCCGGTGCCCAAAATTTGGGGTTTCCACCCAGCGCCCAAAATTTGGGGTTTCCTTGCGGCGCCCAAAATTTGCGGTTTCCCCCAGCGCCCAAAATTTGGGGTGTCCATGCGGCGCCCAAAATTTGGGGTTTGCACCCGGCGCCCAAAATTTGGGGTTTCCATGCGGCGCCCAAAATTTGGGGTTTCTACCTAGCGCCCAAAATTTGGAGTTTCCACCCGGCGCCCAAAATTTGGGGTTTCCATGCGGCGCCCAAAATTTGGGGTTTTCACTCGGCGCTGAAAATTTGGGGTTTTCACCTCAGCGCCCAAAATTTTGGGTTTCCACCCAGCGCCCAAAATTTGCGGTGTCCTTACCGCGCCCAAATTTGGGGTTTCCACCCGGCGCCCAAAATTTGGGATTTCCACCCGGCGCCCAAATTTTGGGGTTTCCACTCGGCGCCCAAAATTTGGGGTTTTCCACTCGAAACCCAAAATTTGGGGTTTCCATGCGGCACCCAAAATTTGGGGTTTCCACCCAGCGCCCAAAATTTGGGATTTCCACCCAGCGCCCAAAATTTGGGGTTTCCATGCGGCGCCCAGAATTTGGGGTTTCCATCTAGCGCCCAAAATTTGGGGTTTCCATGTGGCGCCCAGAATCTGGGGTTTCCACCC
>APFE030999898.1:0-32248 GCA_000404065.3 Pinus taeda
CCACCTCCGAGGGCGCAAAAGTGCATGTTCTGAGGACGAGTTTTTGACAAATCTCTGGACCCTTCTCTAAATGCCTGACAAGGGTTTAAATACTGCTAGCTAATTAACTTGATTACATAAATTTAGGATCTGGTTTTCAAATGACCATCCTTCTGATAAAGCAAACTATTTCTAAAAATTAAATCTGACTCTGAACTATTTCTGTATTTTCTCCTTAGTGTTGTAAGCACACAACATTCAACTGGGAAGAGTCGGTTGGTTGTCTTCCCCTTTCGTGTGTGCTATAAAAATAGAAGTAACAAGAACTGGAACCACTTTCTGGTAAACTATAAGATATTTTAGAGAATCTCCCGCTGACTGGGTGTATACTTGGTAATAACTCAAATTTCCCTCAAACTGGTTCTGCTTTTGCTATTTCGGTTTTGTCTTTGCGAATGACTTGATGAATCAGAAGACTTTACTTTCTGAGCAATTTTCTGGATTGAAAACTGCCTCCGTTCTTCATGCCGGGATTTTCTGGTGTGTAAGTTTCAGGTCTTTTTGTAATCATGATGCTTTTGTGTGCCTTTGATTCTGAGCTTTAGATGACCTATCGACATCAGCATCTGTTGTGTGATACTCTGGAATCTGTAGTCCTATCGTATGTGGCACCCATTTCTGAAGAGATCTCTTCTGTGTTCTCCGAGCATTGGCGCTTTCCCCTTTTCCTTAGATGTTTCCTGCAATATTGCTTTATGTTATTTCCTGTTTTATGGTTTGCGCAAAGGAAAAGAGTAATGGTAATAAAGATTGACATGAAAGCTTCAGATCTTATGTGTGCATAATTATGACATTCACAGCGAACTGACTCTTCGAAAAACAAAAAGCAGCCATTCGTACAATCATTAATTTCCTTTTTTAAGGCGCGCGCTTAATTTTGATTAATGGGCAGCTTTCCTTGAATACTGCGCCAAGAAAAATTCGTGCTCATCACAGATTGCAGATTTGTGTTATAGTATTGTGGCATCGCAATATCGGATCATCGCAGATCGCACATCACACATCACACATCACAGATTGCAGATATTAGTCATTATGTGCTACTTTACGTGATGTTTGCGATATGCGACGTCGCACATTGGTCGTCGGGGATTTTTCTTAAGTTTTTCTTTTAAGAGCGTTTCATAGTGAATGCGATGTGATGATTTTCACATTGTTCCTTCGTAGTTTATCATGCTCATAAAAGAAATGTTTCATTGCTTTGTTGCGATAACTTTTTAAGGATTTAAAACAAAAATGTTCGTAACACTGTTTGTTTGAATTTTTATTAAGGGTCCCCTATTTGCTTGGTGTTATTGCTAATATTAAACAAAGAGGGGGGTTGTTGGTGGCCACAACACATTGCTATAAAAAGCATTTCAAGATGGATTCCAATTTTAGTTAGTCCCTCAACTAAACTTGAGAAGTAAAATTCGAATTTGGTCTTAGCAGTTGTTTGAAAAATAATTAATTAATTCATCTCGAGTTAATTAATTGGAGAAAATAAAACATGAAGTCTTTGTGAATACATGCAACAATTATCCCTTTGATTGAGGCAGTTATCCAAGATAAGGATGAGTTGTAATTAGTTAGCTCATTTATCTAAGTTAAGTCCAGTTAGATTAGTTCTAACAGTTTGTAGAATTAATTGTGAGTTCAGTTAGTTAATGCTTGCATGCATGTAACTGTTGTACTTCAGATAATTGAATATTCTCTCATAAATAACTCATGCATGTCAGTTCAGTCAGAGACCCAGTTGAGATCAGAGGAAGGGACAGTGTACTATCAGTTGGAGGATTTTTCCTATAAAGGAAACTCATCCATGCAGAAGGAATTATCTCCTTCAGGTTTGTGCAGTTATTTCAGAGGTCAGAGCAGTGTGTGAGGGATTATTACACACAAGTGGCAGCTTGAGGACCGAGGAGAAACTGTGCATGGAAATAGGAGGCTTGGAGAGCAGAGGAGAAGGTTTGTAAGAAGCCTTTGACTGTCTATGAGCAGTAGAGGGGTTGTACTGAGAGCTGGATAGCTTCCGAGCTAAGGCCTTGTGTAATATGAACATATTTCCACTTGTATGATAATACAGAGATTGGTGTTTTAGGCTGAGGCTTTCCCCAGGATTATTCTTCTATGTTCATGTGTGATTGCTTTCTCATTCTCAGTTATATGTGTTCTTATTTATCTTGCTCATATTCGATTAAGCTTCCACAAAGTTTGTTGTAGAAGTAGATATTGTATTTTGCTTTAGTATATTGCATAATCTATTGATCTACAGTGGGAAATTCTACATCTCATTCCTTGATGCCACAACATGGTTTCATCGAGTAGATAGGAGGCTAAGCCATTGGTTTCATAGATGACCACATAACTACATCCACTCAAGTTGATATGCCCTGAATTCTTGGAATATGTCCCAATCCAAATGCATATTATTAATAGCATCACTTCGTGAACCATTTATCATTAATCCTTCTTAATAAAGTATGCACACCCATATCACTTATTCAACTAGAAAATATCAATTTTCTAGCTAAACCTATAATGTGTTTACCCTCAGTAGTGTTCTACTCTAACCATCCTTCAAAACTAGTAAAATTTGACATCGATCAATTATCTTATCATCTAGTTTTCCCCCAAGTAGACATCCCATCCATCATATTCTTCTTATTGATAGAACCAAACCTTGTGGGGTGTCATATGAGAGGATGCACTTGAGTGAATTAACCATGTCTCTTGATCTCACAGTGTACTCATTAAAGATAAATATGCATCTCAACCTTCATCTAAATAAGTTATCCCTTTATAAAATTGCTTGATATGCCCCTTTGTTTTCTTATTAATCTTTGACTTGAAATATCTTTTATAATGTCCTTATTTACCACATTTCCTTCATCTTCTTGTCAACTTAGTAGGATACTTTGTTTTCTCTTTTAATATTGGTCTTCCTTAAATTGGAGAATTTACCTTTGCCTCTATCCATCAATTAACTACTCATCGGCTGATCATCTTTGGTCAATCCTTACATGTTCCATTGCCTCATTTCCTCTAATAATAAATATGCCTACACATAATCAAGAGTTAGTGTGGTTGCATTACTCTTGATAGCCATGACTACAATATCCCATGATCCTCACAAAGAACATAATGCATTGATACATTTTTCTTCTTCTATAACAGATATATCCACACTCAATAAATGGTTGATTATAGTATTAAACGTATGAAGGTGTCCTATGACTAAAGCAACCCAATTCATCCTTATAAGGTCAAAATTTCTTCCACATAAACAACTTATTAACCAATGATTTTCACCAATATCAGTTTCCCAACTTATCCCGCATTTTCTTGGCAGTGTCTTTCCCTGAGACATACAAAAACACATAATTTGCAAGACAAATTTGGATCATACTCCTCAATTTTATTTTTATTTTCTCCTAATCCTCCATTAACATTCCAATCGAAGGTGTTTTAGGATGCACAACTATCCATTGTTCTTAATAAATGAGAAGATCCTCCATTTTAAGCTTCAAAAGATGAAATTCTGGTCATTAAACTTCTCAATCTCAATTTTTGTACTGCTCACCACCTCTCTTTGACTGAAGTTCTATCTTACTACTCCCACTCAAAAAAGCTTATCTAAAATCTAATCAATAATGGCATTTTTGAACAAATCTAGGTTAAATATCCTCAATCTTTGATAGTATACATTCCTATGTAGTCAAATGAGCTCTAATACTAGATTTTGGGCTTAAGGCACCATATTTACACTTCAAATACAAATGGTTCAAATACAAATATGACTAGATGTCAAAAATAGACTAGAAGTTTAATTAACAGAAACCTTTAAATTTCATGAAATAACTTAAACATGATAAAATAAAAAATGGCACGCTATAAAGAATTACACAACACATGGAGATAACCTTTGAGCTCCACCACTCTTATATTCTCAACTAAATACTACATCCTATCTATAATGAATGCTTATCTTAGTCAAACCTAATACTAATGCCTTCATCTTACATATCTTTGCTTTCAACATCTTTCATCAGCCTTACACCATTCTCTATTTATATGAATAGGAAAAACCAATTCGAAGAATCTCAGAAAGTATAGGTAATTGAAGATTATTGAATAAGATCCTTGGAATCTGTTGAAGCCCCGAAAATCGGGTCGACAATAAGGGGGATACCCACCCGGTCCGGACCTTAGTTGGCAGCTCCTTATCTGTTTGGTATAGCGGGTCCGACTGGGGATAACGGGACCAGTTTCACGATCTTGGGTGTGTGTGTGTGTGTAGAATTGAATTATGCTGATCTAAGAGTATTTTAAAGCTAATCTAATTCAGATTCTTTAACTTTACTCTATGCTATTGTAATCTAGTGAGAAACAACACATCAAATCTATTCTAACCCGGGATTGTATATCTTCCATTATGCGATCTAAAAAGATTTCAAACAATAACTGGTAATAAAGATCATTCAGCTATCATAAGAATAGAAATCATTGAAGATAAACCACTTTGCATAAGAAGTTAGGCAAAACAGTTGTGAACAACATATCGCATAATAAGCTATTCATATGTCAGACATAAACAATATGAATCCACCGTACAAAAGTTCCAAATGATAACCCATACATTCATGCAATAACATATAAACAACTGAAACTATAAATCACTTAAAGAATATAAGCAGGAATTGCCAAGAGATAAAAGTACCATTTATGACTAATTCTACCTATAAGCTTCATGCAAAAACGATCTATCTCTACTTGTTCTAAAATCTACCAAGAGTACAAAAGTGCAACATCAGTAGCGGATATCAAAATGCAAGTAAAAATAAATATCGATCCATCCATTCATCAAAACCTCCTCTGAGGGTGCAGAAGTGCATTTTTTGAGGATAAGTTTTTGACAAATCTCTGGACCCTTCTCTAAATGCATGAGAAGGGTTAAAATACTACTTCCTAAATCTAATAATAGTGTTTTTACAAAATTGTAGGATACGGCTCTCAAATGACCATCCTTTTTCTAATCTAAAACAAAAAGAAACAACAAACTTCTAAAAATAAGCTATTTCTGAATTTGGTCCTTAAAACTGCAAGTGTTCATCATGGATTTGAGAAGAGTCAGTTGGCCGACCTCTGCGCTGAGCTGGGCTGCGAAAACAAAATCTATGAGAGCTGGCACTACTTTCTCGGCTGAGTTCATGATGCATTTCATAGTCATCCATTGACTGTGTGGCTTGACTAAGTATGCCCAGTAACACTCCCAATTCAACCTGTTCAATGCCTGGATCGCTTTTCCCTTTTCCTGTGCCTTCTGCTTCCATTCTGCCTCTATTTGTGACTTGTTTGGTAGATACCCCGGGGTAGTTTTTGTGATTAAGTTGGCTTTGTGTAAAGTCTCATTTACACAGTCGATAAGAATGCTCGCCTGTGTCGCCGCTGTCTCTGCCGCCTGTTCTGCCTGCCTGATTTGATCGTCCCATTTGTTAAAGAGCAATTCTTTATGGCTCTCGTTTATTCTGGGTGCATTTGCTATCTTCCCTTCCTCTCCATCCTGCCAAGCTAAGTACTCTATCACTCGTCTGTCAACCTAGTCGTAGTCACTTCGCAAGTCCGTCACTTGATTGGTGAGTTTATCGCTCAGCTTGCAATAGTGACTCCACTGCGATATTTTATGTCCCAACTCTTCCTGTTGCTGCAGAAGTTGTTCATTTAAGCCAGTAGACTCTGCAATAAATTCAGCAAGCTTGGGCTCGTCCTTGTGTATTCCTTGTAAAGCTTGCAACTGCTTTCCTTTTTCGTCTAGGCTTCTTTGATAGTTTATCTGCATCTGCTGAAAGTCTTCTTGTAGTTTCTCGAGTTGTTTGGATGCTTCAATACTAGCATTGGCTTGTTGTAGCTGTTGTTGTAGTAGCTGTATTTGGTTTTCTTGTTCCCTCAATAGTTGCTGAACTTCCGACGCCTTGTCAATAGTCGCAGAAGCGTATGCTCCTGTGATCTGAGACAACTTCGTGAGATTTTCTGTCGGGTTGTTGTTAGGGTCTTTCCATAAGACGTCTAAATGTTCAACGTCTTGTGACAACGTATTCTCCAGCTTTCTCTTCTTTCTTTGTCTCCTCACCACTACTTTAAGTTGGGGACTATAGAATACGTCCAGTGGGGGAATTTCCTCTACACTAAGTAGGAGCTCAGAAGGCGGAGTGATATGACTGTGCTCTGTTTCTGAGACACTACCGACCATGGTTGAAACCATTTCCTGTGTTACCCGTGCATCGCTCACAGGTGTTCTTGGGACGTGCCCTTCAAGGCTGATTAGCTCGTTGAAGTTTTACCATTCTTTTTCGAGCTCTATTGTGGCGAGTGGCGATTTGATGACGGGAGGAGGGACATCTCTTGGTGGGGAGGCGATAACTTGCTGTTGCGACATTGCACTTGACTGAGCTATATCTTTGGCTGTTTCTTCGCTTTTTCCTTGGTCGCTTGCAGACTTTTTACAACGTTCAGGTGTTCCTTGGGCAGCGTTAGATTTGGATTTGGAAGTACTGGAGTTTCCGCTGAGGCTGACACTGGGAGTAGGTTCTCTGGCTAGCAGTCGCAACTTTTCTAGAGGAACACTGGCTAGCCTTCTTTCTTTGAATAACAAAAATCTTTGCAGGTCATCTGGGGATAACCTCGACTGGGCTTCTCGCAAAAATTCCTAGAATGAACTTTTACTTTGAAACAAATCATTAAATAAATCTTTCTTTCCAACGAACACTTTTATTCTGACACTTATAGTGAAATCATGGGAACATTATTTAGGTCAAAAGGTCGAGCGGGGAATTTAAATAACTGTAGAGACGTCACATTCTCTACTTCGGAAAAAGCGTGTCCTACATCGAACAATGAGATGGCCCCACAAGCTACAGGAAACTGAGGCCATATGGCCTTCTTCTTGTCTTTAAGCTCTTTGGGTCGGCTTTGGTCTGATAGGCAATTTCGCAAAAGCCTTGTCGGGGACATATAGAGGTACGGAATTGGAGGTACAGTGTCCCAAACAACCTAATATAAGTAACCCATTCTTCCCCAACCATCTTGCAAATGGGGATGATTTATTGTGGCCGGTAGCACCCGGGTTTTCTTCCACCATATATCCCATCCTATAATAGGGGTAAGATGAGCCCCCATGCAAATCTTGATAGAAGTGAGGGGCAAACTGGGAAATCCCATAATACTTTGTGAAAACATGAATAGTGACCTGGGTAGTCCATTTCCAACCCATAGTTGGGAATTTAGATACATAGCAAATAGAATCCATAATATAAGCAGACAGATAAAAAGGAGGATAGACCCTTTGAGACAAGGATCTCTTAGACTGGTAATTCATAACAGCAATGTATAGATTATCAGAAAATATCTTGGCCCAATCCACGAGATCGGCGTTTGTGGCAGCGTCTATGAGTGGTACCCATTCAGACGAAAATTTATTTATGTCTGGCATCCCAAACAGCCTGCAAAGCATGGACGCAGAAAAACAATACGGAGAGGTGAGGGAACCAGTGCTGTACATACCGTTTTTGTCCCTTTTTAGTGGCTCCTCTCTTCTGGTCCATTATTTAGTGGTTTCTGCCAGGTTTGGGTTCTCTGCTGCAAATTTCTTGACAAATTGTGTATTGTAGGTCATCTGAGGCTCAAGAAGATGATACATAAGCTTTAAGTCTTGCGCGGCGAACGATCCTATAAGCCCATGTCCCTGAACTTTAAATTGTCTGCCTTGTAACTCTGCATTGTCAAGTATCCACCTAATCATATATGTATATGGAAAAATCTTGGGTCTAGCTGCTATTCGGTGAAGAAACGAACATGCCAGCTCCTCTAAGGATGCCTCAGAAGAGTTTTGTGATCCTGCGGCGCTATCAACCTTCATTACTTTAGGGTTTTCCTCCTCCAGCAGCCTATACATGCCTTCCCAGGTCGAAATTCCTGCGTCCCTGTTGCATGCAGTGTCTGTGTACAAGGGCGCCATCTCCTTTGTCTTTTCCTTTGTCTCGGAGCCTTGGGTTTTATGTTTCTTTCCCATTTTCTCCTTCATTCGGCTTTTGAATCTTCTTATCTCTTAGTTCCTACAGATTACGAGCGAAGTGGAAATGACTGATTGAGAACGGTGATGGGAGATTTTTAAATGCAACAGATATACCAAATATGCCACCTTACGTGAAATAATTCTTTAGAAAAACATGCGTCTTCATTTCATTAAATAACTGACAACTAATCCATTTACTATCATTAAAAGCGCATGATTTGGGGTCAGATTATGGTAAGTGGCTTTTCTTTGAATGGCGTGCCCGAAGGATTCGCGATTAAATGATTCATGATTTGCTTACGTTACATTGAAGATCGTGCGATCGCAAGTCGCACTAATCGCAGATTGCGCCATCGTGGCGATCGCAACATCGCAGGTCGCAACATTGCGGGTCACAGAAGTTTGATGTTTGTTAAGTATTGCCAGTTTATTTTTGTGATATGCGATCTTGCGATCAGTGTTATCGCAGATCGGCAGATCTTGAGGTTTTTTCCTTATGAACATTACTTACTGCGATGCGACGTTAGGCTTAACATGGGGGGCCTTGCGCATTAATGCAATTTTTTAAAGACCTTTACCTTATCGTAGACTTAGGTTAAAAATATTCGAAAGACCTCTCTAACCTTACGATGGTAGCTTTATTTTGAAGAAGGAAAACTTGATTTTTCTCAAAATTAAACTAGGGGTCCCCATTCATTTAGCATTTTGGACAAACATTTAAATGAAAAAAGGGCGGGTTGTTGCTGGCCATAACAGGGATGCAGGGACAATCTCGGTGGTAGTGGTCTCCATTGCAAATGACACAAGGAGATTTAGGTTTCGACTGTGCGGTGTGAGAATTTTCACTAGACGACGCTTGGTTGCCCCCTTTCGATTTTGGTTCCTTTTTTTTTTCTTTTCCTTTTTCTCTTTCTGCTTCTTCTTCTTCTCAGTTACTTGATTTTTAGCTTTATCGGCTCTATCAAGCGGAGAGGAAGGAGGAGAGGGAGAATCAGATGAAGTAGAAGGTTGGGAGGCAACTCTAGTGTCGTCTAGTTGTTGATTAGACTGTTAAGGAATTACGAGATTCTGAACGATAGAGGTAGAGAAGAGTCAGACAAGCAAATGAATTGTTAATCCTGGAAGTGACAAAGTGGCCATATGGTGTGCACCAACATCTCCCGAAGAGGAGAAAGGACTAGGATTTCCTCCAAGGGGAAATCCTTCGTTGGTAGACTCCATTTTCTCAACATGAAGATCAATGGGGGAATTTGTGATGTTATTCTGATTAAAATAAATTTTTAGACGCTTTGACACAACTTGTTTTTTCAATTTTAAAGAGTCGAGAAAAAACAAAATATGACTCTAGTCGCCTTCGATTTATATTGAGCCTAAAGTGACAAGTGCTCAGAGGACCTTTTCCTTTAAGGAGTCCAAAAAGGAGCAAAATGGACTTCTCTGGAGATCTAGGCAGAGAGGATTACCAAACCAATTGCAAAACTGCATAATACTTTTTACGGTACGGTAGTCAATCTTCCCGAATGCTGTGTTCGGTGCATTGCGATCAATAGGGTGGCAGACACGGCTTCCTAAGGATAACGGATGCAGCCTATTGTGGTCTCCCAATATATACTCGATGGTACGTGGGAGCACATGTCCGTACTAGCACTTTCCATCTCAGAGTGGAGGAACCACCCAACCAACACTGAAAACAATAGTTACCATGTTTTACGACGCCGGAATACGTCTCTAGCCTAGACCTCTAGATGTTGTGCGTTAAGTTCCAAAGCGTTGTTAGATTCATTGAATTTATTTTAAGTTGATCTTGCTTAACAATTTTCCTTTCAGGTTCACTACGTGATGTGTATATAATTCCTAAAATGCACTCTAAGAATAATAAACAACGTTAATCTTCCTTCAACAATGAAAATCCTAGCTACTAAAGGGAAGAAAGTCAAGAATCTTTTTCTTCAAAGCAAAGAGCAACATGCTAAATGCAACATCCTAAATCAAGCCAAGCAATCAAACATGGCAAAATGCACAATGCATGTATGTTTTCAGCCTTCTTAAATGTGTGAATGACGTTAAGAAAGCCTATGTGCATAATTTGAATTACTTTTAAAGCGATAGTACTCAACAAAATTCTTTTTCAAAATGAAGTGAAAGCAAGAGAGACACTTTGCGATTTTGAAATGAAAATTGCTTTTCGACACTTTAAAACTACTTATTCAAATCTTATGCAATAGTAACTGTATAATCGACTATCAAGAACAATGGGATTGTTTCCTAAAAGTGAAAACGACAGCTACGACACTTTCAGATCTAGAGACAACAGTTCGACTATGCTATTTTTTTGCAAAAGAGAACTAAAAATGACGCACAATACATAAAAACATTTATAGTTCTTTGCACTAAGGAGGCAGAATAATGCAAGAGAAGAGGGTTTTCATAGAAGTACAATGACTACAAACAACAAAACTCTTGAATAGGACTGAAAATAGTGAGAAAAATCTACAGTCTGAGGGTAAAGTTAACCCTTCCTGACCATCACACCTGTTACACAGTGAACTCAGTATGCAGCACACCTACTGCACTCGGAAAGTGCGATGCATACAAACTGCCTTGAAGGTAGGGTCCAATGGTAGTAGTGCGAGACTTTGAACATGTTTTCACTCACAGTTTGCAATCTAGTTCAAGTGTTTAGGCCGAGTAAGTAAAGATCAGTGTATGTAAAACATAGGGGTGATATAAACAGGTTACTAGAGCCACCACTTAGGGCAATTAGATTGCTTGCAGATCAGTTGTTTAATTCATAAAAAAAACCCAGAGATCGACTGAAGTAGCATTGATCTACTTTGAATTTGTATAGAAAATTCAGTTTGAAGGCTAGCTGGCTTGACTTCAGGCTCTGTCTGTAAGTTTACAAAAGGAACAAGGATAATGTTGGATACCTATACCAATAGGTTTCATATTTCATGATTGGAAAATTCAAATGCCAAATATGCTCTGCTTTGCTGACGCAAAGATCCCATATTTCCAAGACAAGGCAAGGTGTGTACATGCCTTCATGTTTACTAAATTTTGATGGATAGTCCAACAGTCTAATATGGATCATGCCATGTTTCAATTTTCTGCTGTAGAATAGAGAAAGAAGTTTGTCCAAACTGTTTAATCTTGGCAGACCAATAGTTAGGTAGAGAAACTAAGGTTCCCAACTGCTTAATCTAGGGCCTTGGAAGCAATAAGGGTAGTGCTAGATAGGCAATCAGAGGAAAAATCCAATAGAAAAGAAAAGGCACATAAGGGTCTGCAAGCCCAAGTGCACCCTCCAAGAAGAAACAAAAAATGCTAGGCAAGTAGATGGGTGGGTAGATGGGGTTGCAGAAGCGGTATTCCTTTCCAACTGAATCTTGCTGGTCAATATAAGGAAAACAACACAATGGAGCATGTCTAACTTCCCTTTTTTCCTTGTTTTACACTCATTACTAACACCCCTACACCATTTGTGTTTATGAAAGAATTCAAGGTTTTATGTTGGTTATGGTTTCCTTTAAGAGCCACATTTCTTGTGCAAAATTATTTTCATTTTGATCTACTCCCTAAGCTAAGTTATTTTCAAATAAACTTAGTGATATCACTCCTCATTTACCCTCCCCCCCCCTATTAACCCTTAACTTCTATTATCTAATTCCCTATGTCACCCTTTCCCTACTATTATAACACCATGGTGTATAAACCCCAAACATTCTATAAATATCCCCCCCTTGGCATTATAGCCATATGTTCACCACTAGGGAATAAAATTGACATCTGGTCAGTTTGAGAACCCAAGCCTAACCTCTTTCTATCCTTCAGAACTCATTTACCTATTCAACCCTTCATTTTGCCTAAGAAACCTTGGAAAAAACCCATTTGCACCCTTTAACCCGCTCAAAAGGCAAAAATACCTTGAAAACCCACTTTTCCGCCTTATCCTAAGTTTGGGATGTATGTGCAATTTTATACAAAAGTACATTGAAATAACCCAATATCCCGACTTATCCAAAGTTTTGAGCCACGTGCGAGTTTGCAAAGAAGTTACATGAAAAACCCATTTTTCCTAAGTTTTTGTGATATGCGCGCCTTTATAAAAATACATTAGAAAACCATGCAAATTTGCTAATATTCCAAAGTCCCGCCCGGGAACAAATCCCATGGAAAATCATGTTTTATTACCCACCCGATGCCGTATCGTTCGGACAGGTTATCGGCCCGTCGACCGTCCGATCGGGCACTTTTCATCCAACGGCTCACGTGGATATCGGATCGGCCCCGACGTCCGAAAAATAGCGTCCGATATCTGTCAGAGGGTGACGTCAGGCCTCGGCCACGTGTCGCCCCCACAGCGTATCAGAGCCCCCTCTGACAACTCCACTTCCGTATCATAAGCGGTGCGATATGATACCGCCTGTGGTTTCCGGTTTCCGCTAATCCGCCTGCCAGCGTCATTGCTACGTCACTGCCAGCGTCATTGCCGCGTCCGCGCCCTCGTCCGCCATTGCTCCACCTGTCCACCACCTCACCACCCCCGTGGACCACTCATAAGCCGCCACGTCACCTGATGACGTCATGTTGACATCATCCAACCCTGACCCACCCGATGACGTCATGCCGACGTCATCCGAAAAAGGCGCCAATATCCCAAAAATCCATATTTTGGCCAATTTTTCACGTTTTTTGAACTTTTTACAAAAACTTCTGTTGCGCCTTCTGCATGCATTTTACGTCCAAATTTGCACCAACCTGCTGAATTTCGACCTGGAGACCTTCGGCGCGCCTACCCACCTACACTTGTGACCCAGATTGTCAGTACACCAGGTATTTATCACTGTTAATCCTCTCTGCGCCTGGTTTTGTCTGCAAATAGCTGAAATTGACTTGAAACACAGAAAAACGCATAATTCACCGGCAAATTCCCTGCACTGAGTTCCCATTTGAAATTGAACGGTCGAAATTCACTAGCTAAGCCTGGTTTAACAAAACTTTCACTAAAACCTGCATCCTGTTCGCGCAGTCGTGAACAGGAAGCCCGAACTTACACCTAATTACTGTGAAAGAAATCTGTTAAACACAAGTATTTGCTCTCCCTTCACTACTGTGTGCAATATTTCAATTGCTGCCATTGACCCTTCTGCCCTCTGTTTCTCAATTCACCTCTTCTTCCAAGAAATACTCTTTTCTGTTACTCAGCATAAGTAACATTAATTTACATACAAAACAGAGTTCTTAAGTAACCATGGAAACTCCAGTAGCACCTGTGGCCCTCAATATTTCCCCTTTGAATGCCCCTCAGAGAGAATTGGAGTGGCAAGCTTTAGCAGACTTGGATTACCAAATTTCAGAAGAATTCCTAGCACAAAGCAAATTCCACCTCCACCTGCTAAATGAATTAAAGGCCAAACATGTGGCTGGAACATATATATTGGGCATTTGTGATTCCTTCCTCCCAATCTTCAAGCTTCCTCAGGTCAACCAATTCCCTGACCTAATACACCTATGTGCTGAATGTTATGATCCCACTCAGAGAGCTGTGCTTGACCCTTCAGGCTCAGTTGTGTTCTACATCACCCCTGAGGCCATCAGAGAGATGCTGCAATTCAAGATTGAGAAGAAATTGGTCCCCCTATCTTTGTTTGATCTGATAAACCAAGGAGCTAAGATGTTGACAGATGCTCAGATCACAAAGCTGAACCAACTGTTTATTAACTCTGATACTGTGCAATACCCTCCTATTTTTCATGGCTACCTCAACCCATTGGGCAGGGACCTTGCAGATATGATCAATCCCATTCTGGGCTATAACTTGATTGAGTATATTGATGAGACTATACTGGTAATGATGCTCATGTTTTCCCCTGGAAAAGCTCCAATCTGCTATGACTATGCCACCTACATATCAGACAAAATGCATGAGCAATTTATGAACCTATCAAGGGAAAAGGTGTTCAGATACTCCTCCTACATCTACCACCTAATATTGTACTATCAACATGAGAAATTCCCTTTTGGTGTGAACAGGGTGGATGCACAAGGAAATCCAAGGTCAATAGTGTATTGGGCCTCAGTTTTTCACTACAGAGCTTATTCTCCATACACTTACTGTGAGTTTATAGACCTTTTCATCCACCCAGCCATGTCTCTGTTCATGAGCTCACCTCCTCCAAGACTAACAGATGAGATGCAGAGGATCCTTCAACTGTCTAAGGTATACAGCATTGGGGATTGGTATTTTTACCAAACTACACCGTTATCAGAATATATGGTTGTGAGTTACCCCCATACAGACTGCCCAAGTATGTGCCAATGAGATTGTTTGCCCTTGAATACTTCAGGCAATTTGGGAATGCTGATGTAAAGCACTTTTCAGGCAAAGGCAAGAAGGCACTGCTGAAAGTGAGAAACCAATTGGGCCACTTTTTTTTGAACAAAAGGGAGGAAGGCTGGAAAGAAGCTGACAGAATGCTAGAAAGCCTTGGCCTAAATACCAGTTTCCTTTGGAAACCTTATGACCCCAATCACTTTGTATCATTAAGAAGGGTCAAATATTGGCTCTCTAGTTATGACCATGTAAGGTTGCCTCACATTAAACAATATGCAAATCAATCAAAATGGAAGAGAGGCACACTAGAGGAACTTATTACACAAGAAGAACTAAATGAAAGAGCAAGAAGAAATCTTCTTAAGATGGCTGACTTGGAACTTCCTGCACAGGTATTCTCTCTTCCAAAACCTCAAGTAGGAGCAGCTGCCTCATCCTCCATAGTACAAAAGGAGGCAGTCAAAGCTACAAATCAAGCCTCCAGCAAAGGCAAGGGAAAAGAGATGGAGCAAGAACAGGTACAGCCAGGACAGGTTCAGCAACAACAACAGGTACATCAGCCAGAAAAGGAGCAGCCAGGGCAAAAAGAACAAACAGCAGAGGCCCCAATGGTCACTGAGCAGCAGCCAGCACAAATGGTGCCTCCTAGGCAAGAATCAAGAATCGATGCTTCAGTCCTCCAAACCCCACAAAGAGAGGACATAAGCAGGAAAAGGGACAAAGAGACTCCCCTCACTACATCAACAACTCAAGGGGAGAAGAGGCAAAGGTTAAATCCATTTTCAGAGGAAGAGAAATGCCAATAGGGAAAACTTCGGGTATGGGCCTCCCTAGCATGGAGGCCTCAGCAAGTTCCTTCCAGCAGGAACAAGAGAGGGCAGCAAGAGGAGAAGTTAGCTCCTCAAGCCAACAAAGAGCAGGTGAACAGAGCATTAAGCAGCAGTTCAAGGACATCAAGAAGAGGAATGAGCCCATAAGGCTACAATTGTATAATCATTTGCTGAAAATGGCTCCCACCAACCAGCAAAGACTCATGTCTGCTTATGATATCCATGAGGGAAAAATGATCATGAGCCATTTCATGCCAGCCGTGCAGCAGCCACAGTCAGCTGCAGATTACATCAGGACCAATCTTGAGGTCCTTGCCAAGGACATCCACCCGATGGATCAAATTGAATTACACAAACAAACGAGTGAGATGGTGTATGCCTCCTTGGCAGACAAAACATTGGTAAACTACAGGCTAGAAAATAGCCTAAATAATACAACTTCACAACTTGAGTTGGAAAGGGCATCCTCTCAAGCAAAGGAAAACAGGATCAAATCTTTGGAGGACATCATAATAGAGCTTGGGCATGATCCTAAAGATGTCAAAGCAGTGCAGGAGCTGCTGAAGCTAAGGGATGCTGATATGGCAGCACTAAGAAAAATGATCAAAATCCCAGCAACTCTTCATCCCCAAAATGAAGAAGTTGCCCAGCTTAGACAGGACAAGGATGCAGCAGCTATGCTGGTATCACTGTATAAACAGCTCATCCAGACACAAGAGAAGTTGGAGGAATCAGATGCTGCACTTCAGGCAGCATTGCAACAAAAAGAGGCAGGCCAAACTTCACAGCCTCCTCCAGAAACAATCAATCTGGAGGAAGCTCCTCAAATCACTGCCCCTCCCAGTCAGCAGACACAGCAAGCAGCACCCTCCACCTCAGCACCAACAATAGAGCAGGCTAAAAGTCTTGACATGCAGAAGCTCAGAAATGAGATTCAAGTCTTGGAGGCCCAAATGTCAGAGCTAAATCAAGCCAAAGAAACATTGGCTAAGCTCAATGAAAAATATGACAAATCCAAGTAAAATGTGGTTGAGAGAGAAAGAGAGGTAAAGACTCTCAGAAGAAGAATCAATGAGCTAGAAAAGGAGCTCACACTGGACAAAGTAACAACTGAGCTCAAGAGAATCCTATGGGCCAATATTGGCCAATCCATCACAAACCAGTGGGAATACATTGAGGCCATTCATGAGCAAATGGGGCTCATTGGAAAAGCACACAGGGAAATCCAAAGGGCAAGGGCATCTCTAGGCAGCATGCCTGAGGCTACCACCAGAATGATAAATGTGCTTAACTATAGGACAAGCTCTCAGCTAATCAAAATGGGAATTGCCAACAGGACTGAGACCATTTCAATGGTCAAAAGGGTCCTAACACTAAGAAACCTGGTACAGACCTTAGAGAGAAGAAGACAGGATATGCAGGCAGACATTAATAAATTCCAGGACAAGTTGATAGCATTGCAGAACATAGGTCTTCCTAGCTTGATGGAGCCCTCAGGAAGACTACTTTCACATGAAAAATATGCCAAGAGGGTCAACACCTTTGCTGCTAATCAGATTGCAGAAAATGCCAGCACATCAGTAGAAACAGGGCCAGCATCAGGACAGACCCTTTTCAATAGGGTGGAGAGCTTATTCTTTATTATGAATGAAATTAATCACTTGTTTGACGAGCCTCCCAATTTTTATAAGTATACAGAGGCAGATGAGACCATAGAGTCAATTTTGAGGCATCAATTGCCCACACAGGAAGTCTGGAACAGTTTGATACAATTACTGCTAAACCAAAGCCAGTAATTATGTTTTTTTCCTTTAGAAATATATAAATTGTCATGCACAGGAAGATTTTGATATGTCAGCACGTATGCAGAGAGAGGCTGAGCCAACTCAGCAAAACAATTCGGCCACCACAGCACTAACAATCACATATGACAGGGCCGAAAAGCTACAGGAGGACAGAGCTGCACAGACACGTCATTCAACAGTTATAACAAAGCGTTCAACCGACTGAGTGACCTCCAAAGGTTGAAATCTTCTGACAGAATTAAAGAGCATTTATGTTGTATTAAAAGTTGTAATAAATTCCTATCTACTATTTCTGTACGAGTTGATGAAGATATTTTATTTCTCAGATGACTCAATGCCTGAGATATTTTGTATGAAACACTTCTATATATTCCCCCTCGCATGAGTTTGTAGGGGTTGGATGTTGGATGTAATTGATATCTTTGATATAGTTCTTTTACTGTAAATTCTCAGAGAAGTAATACAAAGGCGGTGGAATTTCCAAAGCTCTGTGTTGTTTGATGCATTGAGGTGTTTAACTGAATGTTACAAGATTCCTGCGTATTTCATGACACAATAAGTTTTCCTTACAACTCTTTGTTATCTGTTTTCTTGTCTTTCATATCTCTTTTATGTTTCTGTGCTTTACAATTAATGGCAAAGAAAAAGAATAGTTCCAGGATTTAATCACTCATTACCCTGAACTCAATCTAAGCTGTTACAAGTGTTTTCTTCAGTTATAGTAATAAAGGTGTAATTCTTAATTGCTACCCTTTCACACTATATCTTTCACAGTGATTATTGTCTTAGGAATTCAAGTTTTGCTCCTAAGGAACATATCTCTTTCTCACACCCCAGCTTAGTGGAAAATTCTTAACTGCTTTTCACTGGTTGTTTACATTTCACCATCACAATTGCAAGTTTGTTTTATGAAATATTTAAATGGCCCTGTAACTCCAGCTGCTCAAACTCAAGATTTCAAGAAACCAGTAGCCACAGACTCCATTGCCCAATGGACTAACATTATCTGTAGATCTCCACTTTAAGTATAGAAAAGCATCCTTCCAACCAAACCTAAACCAAAATCCTCACTTCATAACTAGCCTAAAATCTCCACAAAACAGAGAAAAACCTTAAAGAGAGAGCCCTCCTTGATTACAGTTGGGCTAGAAGCTGTAATCCAAAGATTGGTTAGTGGTTACCCCAGCCGTATTCCCTTGGGAGTCAAAGGGAACAACCTGGGTGTTAACATAAATGGCGACTCCACTGGGGACTTCTTTAGGATTTTCTAATTACTATATATCTCCTAAAGCTACACTTGAAACCTGAATATCAGTCAAGAAGCCTTCAAAACTGTTTCTGTTCAAACACTAACAGCTTTAGGGAAGAGCTGCTTCAGTCAATCTTCATACTAGATTTGAGATATATATAGCCATTTCAAAATATTGTCCAGTCCTTGCACATATAAAATTTTCCTAAAAAACTCAAAAGACTAGCTCAGAAACTGGCTCCCAAGAAGTATCTTCGGTACACTAGGTCAAATCCTGACCCAAATCCACCCCCTGTCTTTGAAAATCCTAACACAATCCCTAAATTTGTTAAGAAGCAGCAAGAGCCAGATAAGCCTGCTGACTTAAGCCCAGAGACAGTTCACCCCAACCCCATTCCCACTCCAATCAAGGTTCTTTTTCGGTCCAACCCCAGTTCCCCTAGTTCACCATCCACATCCCAAAGCCCCCGTCCCACATCTTCATCCATTTCACATACTCCCTTGACCAACACTCTAGGTTCTGCTACACCTGTTACCCCCGTGGTACCCATTGTTCCTTTTGTCCCAGTTGCCCTTGTCAATCCCCCAAACCCTGTGAATATGGCTAACAGATATACACCTCTGCAATTACCTGCTAATCCTGCAGCTTTACCTCAGGATTACCAAGCCAAAATCTCATATTTTGACTCCACTGGCCCTTACTTTGCTATTCAACATGCCAAGAGGATGCAGGATCACTTTGAGAACTATGAGATAGATGATGATAGTGTGAGGATGAGAATTTTTGTCCAAAGCCTAACAGGTGATGTCTGAACTTGGTTCAGGTCACTCCCAGTAAATACCATCACAACCCCTGATGAGATTTACCAAGCGTTTACTAACAGATGGGAGAAAAAGAAAGATCCCCTGCATATACTGGGTGAATATGATACAATCAAGAGAGGTTCTCAAGAGACCGTTATGGAGTATTTTGCTAGATTCAATAATGTATATAATGCAATACCCCAGAATTTAAGACCTCCCCCTGATTTAGCACTATACAAATTCCCTGATGGTTTTGACCCTGACATGGCATATCAATTGAAGGAAAGAGCCCCTCAAACGCTTGAAGATGCACAAAAGGTTGCTGTCACAGTTGAGGCTAACCTAATTTCCAAGAGGAACAGGGCAAGATTGGAAAAAGGGTCACCTACAAAGAGGAACCCTCAGCCTTTGATCAGAAATTGGATGCAATACTCTCTGGTATGAAGAGGTTGGGTGACAGAGTAGAATCTGTGGAGAGAAAGTCATCATGGGAAGCACCGCAAAATAACCATGTCAGGAACCCAAATTTCAGGAGAAATCAAAACCCAAACGTGGGCAAGGCTAATGCTGATCCAGAGATCAGGCCTCCTTTCCAGGAAAACTATGCTGAAACATCCACTTCAGATGAACAAGTGGATGACACCCACATCCACCTAATGGGCCTTAAGGATGAGCACCAAGTTTTCCTAAGTCAAGAAGATCATGAATATGATGACATTAAACAATTCCAAACCATGTCGGGTGAGTCATTTGACTTCAAACAAGGCTATGACACAGTTGTTTATGAAGTTCATAAACAATACAAACTAAGAAGTAGAACTGTAAACATAACACAGCCTGAAAAAACTAAGGACAGACTGCAGCCTAAGAGTGCCACAGTCACAGAACCAATTAACACAACTGATTCACTTACAAAGGAGGTAACCATTGAAGAAGTTACTGAACCACTTCCCTCAACACAGAAGCCACTGGCTGCATCATCTTTACAGCCTAGTCCAAGTGAAATGCCTCAAGAGGTGAATGAAAAACACAAGCCCCAAAATCAAGACAAGGATCAAGAAGAAACCTTACTAAACAAAGAAAAGGTGTTCACCCACAACACTAAGGTTCAAATTGAAAAACCCTTTGACTTGGAAGCTGAAATTGGCAAGCTGAAAGTAGCCATCCCTCTTGCAAAACTAGCTAAGCATGACATCTACAAACAACAGATTAAGAAGTCCCTCCAACTCACTTGAAATAAAGACAATGTCAATGTGTTGGATGACACCCCAGAATTGTTGTTTGGTCCAGAGGTTGATGGAAAAACAGCAGGCACAGGGATCCTACCTTTTTATGTTAGTTTGCATATCCATGATAAGATAATACACAATGCAATGTTCGACTCAGGTGCCTCTCATAACCTGATGCCAAAATCAGTCATCGAAAGGCTGAATCTAGACATTACTAGACCATATAAGGACCTATTCTCATTTGATTCCATCCAAGTCAAGTGTTTAGGCTTGATAGAAGACTTGTGTGTATCCCTTGTCCAATATCCAAATAAAACAATCTTAATGGATGTTGTCGTTGCTGATATTCCACCCAAATATGGAATGTTGTTGTCAACATCATGGGGGCTAAACTTCAAGGGTCCCTACAATTAGACATGTCATATGCTACAATCACAGTCTTTCAACCCAAGAGACTATATAGAGAGTCACTCATGAAATACATGGTCAGCAGTGAAGAAAAGCCTCAAAATTTCCCCATATATGCTGTCCATTCTGACATAGATTCATATATTCTCTATAATGATAATTCATGTCTTGCAAATGATGATGACACCAAGACACTCAAACAAGATCAGGACTTTAATGAACAAGCTGCAGCTCTAGAAATAAAGCTAATCCAATCAAGTGATAAGACTGTTCCAAAGGACAAACTAAATGAAGAACCAAAACTTCAACTCACAATTCCAGACCACAGAGAAATTATTAAGTCTCCCCTAGAACAAGAGATCTTATGGTTCCTAGAATTTGATGGATCAGTCAACAAGTTAGGGGCAGGAGCTGGAGTTTGGATACACAATAAACAAAATAGTCATGCAAAGGGCCGAGCCTATAGACTGAACTTCAGGTGCACTAACAACATGGCTGAGTATGAAGCTCTCTTACTAGGCCTCAAGTTAGTAAAATCCTACAAGCCATAAAAGTTTCAATCCTAGGAGACTCAGACCTATTTATCCAACAAGTAAAAGGAAATTTTGTCACCAATGACAAAAGATTGAGGTCTTATAGGTCTGCTGCTGCTGAGTTACTGAAGTCCTTCACTGAATTTCAGATTGCCAAAATTCCTAGAGCCCAGAATCTTCATGCTCATAGTTTGGCTACATTTGCAAGTACCTGTAAGCTCCCTTTCGAGCCCCATCACTGTTTCACAACCGAGATAAAACACAGACCATCTGTCCCAAACAATGTCAAGGACTGGCATGTGTTTAATGATGATACACAAATAAACAATTTCTTGACTTTACAGGAAGATTTTTCAGGTCTAAACATTGACACTGAGACAGCAAGTCAATCACAAAGACTTGAGACAACAAGTCGATCACAAAGACTTGAGACAACAAGTCAATCACAAAGACTTGAGACAGCAAGTCAATCACAAAGACTTGAGACAGCAAGTCAATCAAAAATACATGGTAAACAGAATAACCAAGCAATATCACCCAAAACAGCTAATCAAATACTACATCCTATAATCTTCAACAAACACAACATACAAGAAATCCAACAAATTAATTGTGAGGAGATAGTTGATTATGAAACTGAAGTGATACAATTAAAGGACAATTTTCTTCCAACAGGCTTAGCTCCTTTAGAAGACATTTTGACTCCAATGATGTCCCCAGCAAACCAAAATTGCAGCCCCTCAACACTGCCATAGAAGAGTATAACAATGGGATTGTTAAACAACCTAAAATCATAAAACTGTCTGTTACATTACCTCCTGACCAAAAGCCTAAATACATTGACCTTTTCAAAGAGTTCCAGGATGTCTTTGCATGGAGTTATGAGGATTTAAAATCCTATGACACCTCTGTAATACAACACACTATCCCACTCAAACCAGATCAAAAACCCTCTTTAAACAAAAATTGAGGAGAAATCAATCCTATGCTCTCCCAGCAATGGAACAAGAGGTACAAAAAATGTTTAAAGCAGGCATTATAGCACCAATCAGATTCTCTGATTGGATTTCAAACTTAGTCCCCACAAGAAAGAAGACTGGTGAAATAAGGCTCTGTGTTGATCTAAGGAACTTGAATCAAGTATCCTTGAAAGATAATTATCCCTTACCCAAGATGGATCACATATTGCAGAGAGTAGTGGGGCCTCGAGAATTTCCTTACTTGATGGGTTCTCAGGCTTCAACCAGATCTTAATTCATCCTGATGATCAAGACAAAGCAGCATTTACAACCCCATGGGGAACCTTCAAATATGTTAAAATGCCTTTTGGGTTGAAGAATGCAAGGGCTACATTCCAAAGAGCAATGTACATTTCTTTTGCCAAAGAGATTCATGACTTTCTTGTCATTTATTTATATGACCTCACACCTTTCTCCAAATCTGACCAAGAACATTTAAAACATCTAAGGGAGATATTCATAACTTGTAGGAAATATGGAATTTCCTTAAATCCTAAGAAATCCCTGTTTGGTTTGGAGGAAGGTAAACTCTTGGGTCATATTATTTCCAAAGATGGAATCAGAATTGACCCAGACAGAATCCAAGCCATTTTACAAATGCCTCATCCAAGAAATATAAAGGAATTGCAAGCCTTTCTGGGTAAAATAAACTTTCTAAGGAGATTTATCCCAAACCTGGCCGAACTAAGAAGATTACTCAATAACATGCTTAAAAAGGATTCAAAAGTAAAGTGGATAGTAGAAGCAAATCAAGCTTTTGAATGTATCAAGTTTTCCCTCACTCAAACCCCAGTCTTAACCAACCCTCAATTTGATAGGGAATTCATCATATTTTCCTTTGCTTCCCAACACACAATTGTTGTTGTTTTACTACAGAAAGATGACCAAGGAAATGAGAAACCCATTGCTTTCTTTTGTAAAGCTCTTAGAGATGCACCCCTCAAGTACCAGATCATGGAAAAGCAAGCATATACTTTGGTCAAAGCTATTAAAGACTTTAGGATCTACATCCTATATTCCCATGTTATAGCTTATGTACCAAGCCCAATTGTTAAAGACATACTTACTCAAGAGAACTTAGAGGGAAGAAGAGGAAAATGGATTGCAAACATTCTAGAATTTGATATTGAAATAAAACCTACAAAGCTGATAAAAGGGCAGGGTTTGGCCAAATTAATGTCTAAAACAAATTTCCAAGCCTTGGACATCAACCAACTGGACAGTGAACCGGAGCTGGCTACTCCAAAGATCAATGTAGCCTTTGAACAATCCCCCTGGTATTCTGATATATGTTATGTGTTACAAAACCCGTGTGCTCCCCCAGGGCTATCCAGAACTAAATGTAGGTTCCTAAAAATGAAAGCTTCAAAATTTTGTGCTATGGATGGATCTCTGCTTTGGAAAAACCATGAGGGTATCTTATTAAACTGTTTGATTGAAAATGAGACTAACAAAATCATGGAAGAATTTCATGCAGGTGATTGTAGTGGACATTTGTATTGGAAGTCCACTGCGGATAAGATACTGAGAGCTGGTTACTATTGGCCCACTATTTTCTCTGATGTCAAGAAATTTACCACTTCATGTCATAAATATCAAGTGTTTGAAGGAAAGAGACAGTTACTGCCACTACCTTTAAGGCCCATTGCAACAGAGAGACCATTTCAGCAATGGGGTTTGGATTTCATTGGAGAAATCAATCCCTCATCTTCAGGCCAACATAAATGGATTCTAACAGCTACAGACTACTTCATTAAATGGATTGAGGCAATCCCATGTAGACAAGAAAATGACTCCACTATCATTCGGTTTCTTGAGACCAATATCCTTGCTAGATTTGGATGTCCTGATAAGATAATAACAGACAATGCTGCTGCTTTTATATCAAAGAAGATGGTCAGCTTCTGCCAAAAATTCCACATTACTTTGGGCCATTCCACTACATACTATCCCCAAGGAAATGGCCTTGCTGAATCATCAAATAAAAGCCTTGTAAACATGATAAAGAAGGTGTTGGAAGAGAACAAAAAGAATTGGCATAAAAAACTTGTCAATGCCTTATGGGCAGATAGATTAACAACTAAGAGATCAATTGGGGTCAGCCCATATGAGTTAGTCTATGGATTAGAAGCCAAATTTCCTTCCTCACTAGGGATCCCTGTTATGAAGCTACTTCAAGAAAATCAAGCTGAGCCCAATGATATGCAAAGGAGGGTGAATCAAATTATATGTTTGCAGCAAACTAGGGACCAAGTTTATAACATAGTTCAAATATTACAGGAGAAGCTAAAGAAAGCTTTTGACAGAAGAACCAAGGCTGAGGACTTCAATATGGGTGACAAAGTACTCAAGTGGGACTCAAGAAGAGAAAATAAAGGAAAACATGGAAAGTTTGATTCCCTGTGGAGGGGACCATTTATCATCCAAGCAGTACAAGGAAATAACACCTACTTTCTTAAGAATCTTGATGAAACTGATTTGGATGAAGGTCCTGTCAATGGCAGGATGCTGAAGCACTATTTTGAATACCTTCCATGCATGCAGAATGGCTGCCCTTGTACATAATTTTCTGTGTATAGTACTTTCTTTAAAAACATGTAAGTAACTTAATTTTTAGGATCATGCAGAAGCAGGAAAAGACTGTACTTCAGCAAGTGTTATAAATGTGACAGTCTACAATTTTGAGGTTTCAAGGATGAAAAAATCCAAATTTGGAAGTAGTAGCCAAAGGGCCAAGGCATGCTGACCGGCTGTTCTTGGTCTTTCAAGAAGAAAAACCATCTCCATGTGGAGCCACTGTTGGATACCTATACCAATAGGTTTCATATTTCATGATGGGCAAATACAAATGCCAAATATGCTCTGCTTTGCTGATACAAAGATCCCATATTTCCAAGGAAAGGCAAGGTGTGTACATGCCTTCATGTTTATTAAATTTTGATGGATGGTCCAACAGTCTAATCTGGATCATGCCATGTTTCAATTTTCTGTTGTAGAATAGAGAAAGAAGTCTGTGAAAACTGTTTAATCTTGGCAGATCAATAGTTAGGCAGAGAAGCTAAGGTTCCCAACTGCGTAATCTGGGGCCTTGGAAGAAATAAGGGTAGTGCTAGATAGGAAATCAAAAGAAAAGCCAATGGAAAAGAAAAAGGCACATAAGGGTCTGCAAGTCCAAATGCACCCTCCAAGAAGAAACAAAAAATGCTAGGTAAAATAGTTGGGTAGGTAGATGGGGTTGCAGAAGTGGTGTTCCTTCCAAGCTGAACTTTGCTAACCAAATACAAGGAAAACAACACAATGGAGCATAGCTAACTTCCCTTTTCCCTTTGTTTACCACTCATCACTAACATCCCTTCACAAGATGTGTTTGTAAGAGAGATTCAAGGTTTTATGTTGGTTCTTATGGCCTTTAGAAGCCACATTTCTTGTGCAAAGTTCTTTTCATTTTGATCTACTCTTTAAACTAAGTTTCTCCCAAGAAAACTCGGTGATACCACTCTTCATTCACCTTCTCCCTCCATATTGACCTCTAACTTGTATTATTTAACTCCCTATGTCACCCTTTCCCTACTATTATAACACCATGGTGTATAAATCCTAAGCATTGTATAAATACCCCCCTCCTTGGCATTATAGCCCTATGGTTCATTACTAGGGAATTGAATTAACACCTGGTTAAGCTCAAGAACCCAAGCCTAACCTCTTATCTCCATCAGAATTCATCTACCTATCCAACTCTCCATTTTTGCCTAAAAACCCTTGAGAAAACCCTTTTTGCACCCTTATACCCACTCAAAGGCAAAAAATATGATAAAACCCACTTTCCCTGCCTCATCCCAAGGTCGGGAGCCATTTTGCGCCTTTACATGAAATTTCAATGAAAACCCGCCTATCCTAAGTTTTTAATCCTTTGGGCGTTTATGTGAAAAATTTCATAAAAACCCTCTATTCTGCCTTTTTCTAAAGTCATCGGCTATATACGTTTTAACAAAGAAATACACTGGAAAAGCATTAAAATTTGTTAAAATGCCTAAGGGTCCCGCCAGGCGCATTTACCACCGAAAACATTATTATAATCCCCTCCCGATGTCGTATTACTCATGCAGATCCATGGCCTGATAGCCGTTCGATCCAACTATTTTAATCCAACGGTCGACGCTAGTATCGGAGGGGCCCCGACGTCCGACAGATATCGTCCGATATCTGTCAGACACTGATGTCATGCGGGTCCATGCGTCACCCCCAAAATCCATTGGAGCCCCCTCTGACAGATTCCCCGCCGTATAAGAGGTAGCCCGATATTGCGCCACCTGTCCGCCTCTGTCAGCGCCCTCGTACCACCTGTGTCAGCGCCACGACCGCGCGCCTCGCCCACCACTGGTCCACCTGTTCGCCACCTCACCACCCCCGTGGACCGGTCTTAGGCCGCCACGTCACCTGATGACGTCAGGTTGACGTCATCCTACCCGGACCCACTTGCTGATGTCATGCTGCCGTCATTTCAAAAGGGGCGCCAATAAGCCGAAAAAGCCATATTTTGTCAAAATTACGTGTTTTTTGCACTTTTTGGCAAAAACACTTCTGCACTCTCTTCATGCGTTTTACGATGAAGAAATCGCCAACATGCTCAAAACCAACCGGAGAGCTTCAGCGCGTGTACCCACCTACTGTTCCGACCCAAGCAATCCATCTGCCAGGTATTTGTCCGTAAAAACCTCTTTAAAACCTGGTTTTTCTCAGTAATTGCTAAAAACACCTTAAGCACAGAAAACGCTTAAAAAACCACCAGAAAACTACTCAAACCCAGCTCCCTCTTGGAAAATTGGCAGTCGAATTTCACCAGCCGAGCCATTTAGATTGCAAATTTCAGTGAAAAAGCCCGCATTCTTCGTTCGCGCAGTCGTGAACTAGAACCTGAAACCTACACTCAATTGCTGAGAAAGGCCTGTGAAAGGCTAATATTTGCCTTCTTAAAAACAAGAACAGCATTTCAACTGCTGTGGACTTACCCTATTACCTTGCTTTTTCAGTTTTCCTTTTCGCTCAGACAGTGCTCGTCCGGCCCAAGAAACAACAATTTACTTACCAATCAGTATCCAGACAACCATGGAGACTCGAGTGGCACCAGTAGCGCTCAATGTTGCTCCCCTAAATGCCCCCCAGAGAGAGCTGGAGTGGCAGGATTTGGCAGACCTAGACTACCAAATCTCAGAGGACTCCTCATCGAAATGCAAGTTCCACCTTCATCTATTAAATGAACTCAAAGCCAGACATAAGGATGGGACAGACATTCTAGGTATTTGGGATTCCTTCCTCCCAATATTCAAGCTCCCTCAGGTCAACCAGTTCCCTGACCTGATTCATTTATGGGCTGTCTGCTATGACCCCATGCAGAGGGTTGTGCTTGACCCTACAGGTGCGGTGGTATTCTACATGACCCCTGAGGCCATCAGAGAAATGCTGCAGTTCAAGACCCAGAAGAAATTAGTCCCCTTGTCCCTAATGGACTTGATCAACCAAGGAGCCAAGATACTAACAGATGCACAGAGCCTGAAGCTCAACCAATTGTTCATCACAAACTCTGATACAGTGCTGCACCCTCCCATTTTTGATGGCTACCTCAATCAACTGGGTATAGATCTTGCATACATGATTAGTTCAGTTTTGGGGTACAAGTCACTGGAATTTATTGAGGAAACTGTACTAGTAATGATGACCATGTTTTCCCCTGGCAAGACTCCAATCTGTTATGACTATGCTACATACATTTCAGATAAGATGCATGAGCAGTTCTTGAACTTTTCCAGAGAGAAGGTGTTCAGATACACCTCCTACATTTACCACCTCATCCTGTATTACCAACATGAGAAGTTCTCCTTTGAGATTAAGAGAACTGATACAGCAGGCAATCCAAGGTCGGTGGTGTACTGGACCTCGGTGTTTCACCTCAGCACATACTCTCCATATACATACTATGAGTTCATAGACCTCTTCATCCATCCAGCCATGTCTTTATTCTTAAGTTCACCCCGTCCTAGACTGACTGATGAGATGCAGAGGATTCTGCAGCTGTCCAAGGCATACAGCATAGGGGATTGGTACTTTTACCAACACTATACTGTAATCAGAATATATGGGTGTGAGTTACGCCCATACAGATTGCCCAAGTATGTGTCTATGAGACTGTTTGCCTTAGAATATTTCAGGCAATTTGGCAATGCTGATGTGGTGCACTTTGCAGGCAAGGGCAAGAAGGCACAGCTAAAAGTAAAAAATCAATTGGGCCACCTTGTCCTAAACAAAAGGGAAGGCTGGAAAGAAGTTGACAGGAAAGTAGAAGGCCTTGGCCTAAAACAAAGCTTCCGTTGGAAGCCTTATGACCCTAACATGACCATATCCTTAAGAAGGCTGAAATACAAGCTCTCCAGCTATGAACATGTGATCATGCCCTACATTGAAAGACATCCCAACCAACGAAAATGGAGAAGGAACACACTGGAAGAACCAGTTACTCAAGAAGAACTGAATGAAAGAACTAGAAGGCATCTATTAAAAATGGCTGACTTGGAATCTCCTCCACAGGTATCCACTCTGCCAAAACCTCTAGCAGGAGTAGCTACCTCATCATCTGCAACACATCAAGTGGCAGTACAAACCACAGGCCAGGCTTAGAGCAAAGGCAAAGAGAAGGATATGGAAGAGCCACAGGCAAAACAGGGTCAAGTGGAGCCACCCCAACAGGAACAACATCAAAAGGACCAACAAGTGCAGGGGGAGCAATCAGCAGAGGCCCCAATGGCCACCCAGCAGCAGACAACACCGATGGCACCTCCAAGGCAGGATTGAAGGGTTGACTCCTCCGTCCTCCAAACCCCTCAAAGGGAGGACGTAAACAGAAAAAGAGAAAGGGAAACTCCCCTTACCACATCACCAGAGAAGAGGCAAAGACTGAATCCCTTCTCTGATGAAGAAATGCCCAGCATGGAGGCCTCAGCCAGCTCCTTCCAACAGGAGCAAGACAGGGCAGCAGTAGGAGAAGTGAGCTCCTCATGACAAAGGAGGCAAGGTGGGAGAAGCATTAAGCAGCAGTTTAAAGATATCAAGAGCAGAAATGAACCACTAAAGCTGCAACTTTACAATCACCTATTAAAAATGGCCCCTACAAACCAGCAAAGGCTCATGTTTGCTTATGATACACAAGAAGGAAAGATGATCATGAGCCACTTTACACCAACAGTGCAGCAACCACAATCAGCTATAGATTACATTAGGACTAAAATGGAGGTCCTATCAAAAGACATCCACCCAATGGATCAAATAGAGCTCCACAAATAGACGGGTGAGATGGTTTATGCCACATTGGCTGATAAGACCCTGGTCAACTACAGGCTGTAGAATAGCTTGAATAACAATGTTGCACAGCTCGAGCTGGAAAGAGCTTTCTCTCAAGCCAAGGATAATAGGATCAAAGCTCTAGAAGAAATTATAATAGAGCTTGGGCGTGATCCTAAAGATGTGAAGGCTGTCGAAGAAATCCTAAAGCTAAGGGATGCTGATATGGCAGCATTGAAAAAGATGCTAAAAATCCCACCAACTCTTCACCCACAAACAGAAGAGGTTGCCCAGCAAAGGCAGGAGAAGGATGCAGCTGCTCTATTAATGACACTATACAAAGAGCTCCTCCAAACTCAGGAAAAGTTACAGGAATCAGAGGCCACATTAGAGGCAGCATTACAGTAGAAGGAGGCAGGGAAAACTTCACAGCCACCTCCAGAAACAATAAATCTTGAGGAAATCCCTCAAGGCACTGCTCCTCCCAGCCAACCGATACAGCAGGCAGCACCAACTACCTCAGCACCAACAACAGAGCAAGCTAAAAGCCTTGATATGCAAAAGCTGAGGAATGAAATTCAAATTTTGGAGTCCCAGATGTCTGAGCTGAATCAAGCCAAGGACACTCTGGAAAAAGTAAATGAAAAATATGACAAGTCCAAACAGAATGTGGCCGAGAGAGAGAGGGAGGTAAAGGCCCTAAAGAAAAAGATAGCTGATCTAGAAAAAGAGCTCACATTAGAACAAGTCACATCTGAGCTTAAAAGGGTCATATGGGGCCAGATTGGCCAATGTATTACAGATCAATGGGAATACAATGAGGCCATCCATGAGAAAATAACGCTCATTGGAAGAGCACATAAAGAGACACAACGAGCAAGGGCATCTCTAGGCAGTATGCCTGAGATTGCCAATAAAATGATTAATGTGTTGAACTATAGAACAAGTTCCCAGCTCATAAAAATGGGAATTGGAAAGAGGACAGAAACCATCTCACTAATCAAAAGGGTCCTAACATTGAGAAGCCTAGTCCAGACCCTGGAGCGAAGAGTCCAGGACATGCAAGCAGATGTCAACAAGTTTCAAAACAGGTTTCTGGCATTGCAAAACAGAGGTCTGCCTAGTCTACTGGAACCATCAGGAAAATTGCTCTCACATGAGAAATATGCCAAGAGACTAAACACTTTTGCACAAAATCAGATCTCAGAGGCAGCCAGTTCCTCAGCAGAGACAGGGCCAATAACAGGGCAGATCCTCTTCAACAGGGTAGAAAATTTATTTTTTATTATGAATGAGATCACACATTTGTTTGATGAGCCTCCTCATTTTTACAAATATATATACAGAGGCTGATGAGACCATGGGGTCAATTTTGAAACATCAGTTGCCTGCACCAGATGTGTGGGAAGAGTTGATACGGTTACTGTTAAATCAAAGTCAGTAATTGTGATTTTGCTTTTTGAAATTATTTAAATCTTTATACACAGGAAAATAAAGACACATCAGCATGTATGCAGAAAGAGGCTGAGCCAACTCAGCACAGGTATTTGGCCACCACAGCAGCATCAGCAGTCACAGGTGACAGGGCCAAGAAGCTACAGGAAGATACAGCTACACGGACACATCATTCAGCAGTTACTCCAAATCCCTCAGCCGAATCCGTGAGCTCCAAAGGTCAAAATTTCTCTGACAAGGAGTTAAGAGCCTTTAAAGTGCATTAAAGATTGTAATAACTTCTCATCTGCAATCCCTGTATGAGTTAAAGAAGAGATTTTCCCTCTCAGATGACTCAATGCCTGAGATATTTTGTAATAGACTTCTATATATTCCCCCTCGCACTTGTTAGCAGGGGTTGGACATTGGATGTAAGAAATCTTTTGATATCTATTCGGTTCCTCTTCTACTATAAATCTTCAGAGAATTAATAAAAAGGATGATGGGATTTCCAAAGATTTGTGTCTCTTGATGTCTTGCTGGTGTATGGTTGAATGTTGCAGGATTCCTGCGTATCTCATGGCTCAATAAGTTTTCTTGTTACTCTTTGTTATATGTTCATTATCTTTCATATATCATTCACGTTTTCCATGTTTTAAATATCGAATAGCAAGGAAAAAGAATAGTCTCAGGATTTAATCACAGATTACCCTGAACTCAATCTAAGCTATTATAAATGTTTTCTTCAGGTATGGTAATGAAAGTGTAATTCTTAATTGCTACCTTTCACACTATATCAGCACAGTGATCTATTGTTTCAGGAATTCAATTATTGCTCCTGAGGAATAGGTCCCTTTCTCACATCCCAGCTCAGTGAAGAATTCTTAACTGCTCTTCACTGGTTGATTCACACTTCACCCTCACAATTTATAGTTTGTTTTATGAAATATATAAAGGCCCTATAATTCCAGCTGCACTAAACCAGGATCTCAAGGAACCAACAGCTACAGACTCCATTGCCCAACGGATTAATTTACCCGCAGAGAACATTTCAAAATTATCAGAAATCATCCTACCAACCAAACACAAAACAAACAAACCTTTACCTCATAACTAGCCTAAAACTCCATAAAAACAGTGACAAACCTTACAGAGAGAGCCCTCTCTGATTACAGCTGG
>APFE030999914.1:15090-26777 GCA_000404065.3 Pinus taeda
ACGACCATGAATTTGATTAATTACTCTATGCGCTTTATGAGCAAACATACATATATTTCTCACCAAAGCTCGTATCTCGACTTGGACTATTATTTCTTGTTGAATCCGTCCTCCCTAATGAATGACAAGTATATCTCAATTAACAACGAGATTTCTTATCGTTTCTTATGTGTCTTGGAAAACGTATAGTAGGTGCAAATTCCCCTAATTTGAAGTCTACCATACAATCTATTACATAAATGGGTAAATGTTCTCTTCCCTTCACAGGCTGCTCACTTGGACTTGGTCTAGTTATAAGTTGAGTAGATTCTCCTTGAAAATTGTACATTTTGGGAAGGCAACCAACCTTCCCTCCAGAAATTGCACAATCCTCTCTGACAGTCTACTTGGCTCCAAGATTGCATAATCCTACCAACCAACCCTCCCAACAGGATTTGCCTAAATTTTCTCGACAAAAGGTTGTTAAGCCCATGATATGCGCAAATTTGGGTAGCATTCAGCTGCTCTACCCAAAAATTGTGCAAATCTGATGGGAAACCAACCTCGCTCCCAGCCAGAAATGCACATTTTTCTCTAGCAATCAAGCAGTCGCTTGCATGTGCAGCTAAGTTGATCGGTTCCCTCCGAACTAAGCAAAACAGACTTGCATGGATAGGCTGCTTCTCCCAAGGCAGCATGCAAATGCATCCCTTGTCTCAGGGATCTATTTTTAGCATTTGGACGTTACATGCAAGGAGAAATTTAGAAACCTCCCACCAAGTGTCGCTTCCCCTAGATTTGTGGCATGCGCATCACAACCTCGATGTTATCAAACTCATCAATTGGACACTGTAGAGCTCATTCCTCACATCAACCTTGCAGCTCTACCATCCCACATCATATCTAGGAGCATTCAACACATTCAACTCAGTTGTTTTGGGGTAAGCCCACTTCCCATGCCTTGTGTTGCATTTCTGTCACTTTTTGGGTTTTCAATTGTATGCGTAATGTTTTCTTGATTTATTTGAACAGTTGTTGTCATTTACATGTATACTAGCTTGTTCTAGCTTTGTTTTAGATTTCGTTGCTATCTCGCCATTGTCGCATGCATGAAACTATTTTGCACGGACGTTCGCACAACCGATGAACTGCCTCACCCACATGCATGTTGATATGTTTGCCGAATATTTCATTCATGTTTTGCATGTACTGTTAATCACTTCTGCTATCACTTAGTGTCGCCATGAATTCATTGACTTACTTGCTTTCATTTGCTCGTCGGTGAGTCGGGCCAACCTTGGCCCGATTTCTTCCTTCACCAAGGATGCATTGTGCAATTTGGGAAAGGAAGGCTCACCTTCCTCTCCAGATTTGCACATTCCTACCCAGCACTAGACTCGAGGACTCTTTCGTGCATTTTTGGGGGACATTGGTAACTTGTCCCAAGAAATTGCACAAATTTGTCCCTGGGCCAATAGTCCTTCCCAGCAACCCGGACTATGCCTTGTGCAGTCTTGCCAGTCGGTGTCCTGACCTCCTGGCCAAAATTGTGCAACCTTGATGATCATTCACCGAGGTATGTTGCAAGTCAGTTCTCGTCTTCATTTTGGTTTTCAACTGATAGATTGCTTGCTATCAGTGTTTCCATGTCTCTAGGTATCACAGGTGTTCATCTGCCTCTCAGTAGTATAGGTACAATGGTTTCCAAGAGAACAGACATGAAGACACCGCTTAGAGCATGCTTGAGTATGCAATTGATCAAGTGGCCATGGGCTTACCTACTCACGAAGACATCAAGTTGTTCATGGATAAGGACATCAAGCAGCAACATCACAATGAGCAACATCCTGAACAACAACTAAAGGAAGCATACTGAATGCAGCAAATGCAATGAATGCAATGAACGTAGAGAACGTAGCAAATGCAAGAGGAAGGTTGTTGACAACATAGAGGTGAAGCAAAGTTGCAAGATCAAGAAGATCCACTGATAATGAAAGAAACTTTGGAGACTGAGGCTATGAAGTGACGGTGTGACATGAAGATCGCATGAAGGAAAAATATTGAACAAAGAAGGAGTTGCATGTGCTGAAGCAACAACTTAGGAATAACATGAAGCTACATAGATAGTCCAATGAGTTGCAGTAGGAACAGGAACAACAATGGGTGAAACATGCACTCACGAATGAAACTGCGCCAGTATGAGTTAATGTTCCATCCCAGCAGCTGACATAGAGCAAACATGGTGAGGAATGTTATTGATCACATTCAAGGGCTCCAGTAGTATCCATGTTGTTGAGTGCATGCATGCAATCTAACCTATTCAACACACTCACCAAGGCGAAGACAAGAAGCAAGTCCAACTGGGGTGGAACATATGCTTCGGCAAGTTGATGTGCATGACCACCAGCACAAACATGAAGATCAGCAAGGACATTATGCATTAGTGTGTTGTTAGTTCAACCGTACCCAAGAAGACCCTATGCATGTTAGCTGACGAGTTGGATGAAAGGGGCTAAACCAATGCACCGATTGCAACGAAGGCAAGAATTTGCTTCATCAAAATGTCACCATGAGGTGCATGCACACCACCATGGACGACCAAGCTTGGCATAAGCTCACTACCTTCACTATCACAAGCATGTCAAAGAGTTTCTCTCATCACAACGGACCGAGTGTCAGTGATGTCTTGCAAGGCTTGCTCAAGCCATGTTGTCTCACATGAGTACATGTGCATTGTAATGTTGAGTAATGTCAAGTGTAAGTCAAGTGTCAATGGTTGGATGTAATAGTCATAGAGTAGGGGAAGAGTCATGAGGGTAGTTGAACTGTTAGAAAGGGGAATGTCAAGGGCCACCCCACCATTTGCTATAAATAGTCCCTCATAAGTCACTGTAAGGGCTTTTGGTCACCCAAGCTTCTACTAAGACTATCTTGAAGAAGGCTTGGGCAATATTGTAATGCACCTTGGCTTCTCCACTGCACAGAGCTAGTACATCTCTTTGGAGGAGCAGGCGGATGTGGCTGTAACGTTCCACTATTGGGGCTAGTAGGTTTACATGGTGTATTGTATGATTGTGACTTACACTTCTTTAATAATAAGAGCCAACACATTTTCATGCATATGTTGTTATTGTAGTTGGACTACTCTGGTTCCCTTAATGATCTATGTTGTTTAACTTACGTACTTGTATATGAATTGATTTGTATGCAATTATATGAATCTTGTTGTTAATGTGCTGCATATGTTGTTACTGCTGTCACCATCCATGTCGAATGCTCTGTCGGACATTAGATAGACCTTTCTCATGAACCTTTCTATATCAACCATCACACTTGTCTCAGACTGATCTGTGAGTGTTGTTCACGTTATCTTACCTTGTCTGTTGTGAATGTCGGATAGGAGTGGACTGCTTCACCGGAAGCTGTGCATGTCCTTTGTGTGGTGTGTTCTAGCTGAGTTGGGATTGATCCCTTTCAATCTGGAACTCACCTTCACCTTCCTGTCCCTTCGAAGTGTTGGAACCTCTTGTACAGATTCCTTGACTCTTTGCATCAGTCACACCCTTGCTACTAATAGAGTTATCTTACTTGTCTCTATGTGACATTGTGGTCAAGGCATTACCTTACGACCCACTGCTCGGACTTGTACACCAAATTGTCTCAGGTGTAATTGGGACTTCTTACCGGGGAGATCCCCTTGACATGTTGGCAGGTCTAGCACTGTCAACAAAAGTTTAAGTCAATTCATTCAAACTCATAAGGTTGTACCTCACACATCACAACATATAATTTTTTAGATTGAGTCCTTGATAAAATGGATTTATAGTCCCAAAACCAATGTATGCAACACTGAAGACTTTGAAGAAGAACCTCACATAAAACCCTAGGTCAGTAAGAAATAAAGAAGAGAAAATCCTCCATTTTATCACGTTGTAACAAAACCATGCAATGAAAGCTTGAAATCAATAGATTTATCATATTGCAAATAAGAAGAATAATGCTCATACTAAATAATTTCACACTTAGCCATCATCCTTACACATTGTCACAACACCCTTATAACATGGACTCGACGTATTGTTCAATCCTATAAGTATGAATTACACAACCATATCTCATGTAATAATGAAATCATTTTAACCAAAAATATAAGGCTCAATCATTAACATAGAGAATTCATTAGAAACACTTATCTTATGAATCCTTTTTGAGAAACCAGGATCAGGAATATAACTCTACACCCAACTATAGATGGCTAAATCCAAGTCTTACTTGCAACTGTCACCCCTGATCAAGATTCCAAAGCATGAGGTGGGGTGATTTTGAGGATTTGAACCAATAAAATAGCTGAAACAAGATGTCACCAGGTGACATTGCCTTCATCCACCAACTACGCTCTTCATATCTCACACAATTCAGGCATAAACATATTCATGCCAACATTCTGCTATGCAGAGAAATCCATCTCACTTTCAAGAGAAGAGAGTCCACTATTAGGAAGGTTCAATTCTACGCTCATCCTTGACTACTTTTCTCGAAATTCCATGTGGTACTACACAAGGCTCAAGTGAAATTGCCACCCTTTTCAAAAGTGCATTGATAGACACCTCAAATGCACACCATGATAATCAAGATATTGTTATGATCTTTTGGTTTTGCCAGGGATATCATTTAACACAAAATCCCCTTTCGACCTCCAATTGACAAAAATTCAATTGATTTCCTAAGGTCAACACTCGTCCCTTTTGAGAGAAATAATTATGAAGTGTAGATAAAGTAAAGTGAATGCTTACTAATTATTGGTCCCTGCTCAAGTGGGTACTATACTTGTAAGTTGTTGGTCACGAGTCAAATGCAATGTTTATAATATTTTATATTCTTTTAAAAGTTTACTTTTTTCAATTATATTTATTAAAATTTTAAAATTAATTTTAAATATATAAAAAATTATTTTATTTATTAATTATTTTGGTGGTAATGATAGTCACGAGGAAGGTTTTTCTAGGTCTTTGTAAATATCTTTCAGGAATATTATTTCATTCGAGAGCTAATACAAACAACCTCACATCACTTGCAATGTGACAGAGAAGAGATTTAATTTGGAATTGAAAGACAAATAAAGTTGAAAAGCACACTATCTATTCAAAGTATTACAAATACATTATACTTAGCTAATACTAACAACCTCACATCACTTGCAATGTGACAAAGAAGATCTTTAATCTGGAATTGAAAGCCAATAAAGTTGAAAAATACACTATCTACTCAAAGTATTACAAATACAATATACTCGAGCTAATATGAACAACCTCACATCACTTGCAATGGGACAGAGAAGAGATTTAATCTCGAATTGAAAGCCAAATAAAGTTGAAACAATACACTATCTACTCAAAGTATTACAAATACACTATACTCAAGAAACAAGCTTATGAGGAGGAATAACTACTCAATCAACTATATGTTCTAGCAGAGTCCTTATGAGGAGGAATACCTACTGAGTGAACTAGGCATGACATAGGTTTTATGTTGAGATCACTTCCTACAATAGTAGCCAACCTATTATTAAGTCATGAAATATCTAATAATGGTAAATAATATTTATTTTTCAATTGTTTGATTAAATTTCATAATTATTAGTTTTTTTGCAATATAATAATGAGATTTTTTTTTTTTTAGTGTTTAGGTAAATTTATAATTAATAGTTTTTGAACAATGCATTCTTTAATACGTTTAACTTTTCTAGCTAGATACATGATTTCCTTTCTTTTTATATACTAAAGTATAAATTGCATAATTACCAATCTTTGAGAAATATATTCTTTAATAAGTTACATAATTTTTTAGTTGCATGATTTCCTTTGCTAAGTTTAAATGTAATGTAATATTTGTGTTCTTTTTCTCAATTGAAGTCTTTTCAATGTCCAATCATAGGTGATTGCACCATACTCTATAGTTTGTCCAAGAATTATAGGTTACCATGCTTATAGGCACAATGATTGTTTGAAACTAGATAGTTGCTAGCTTATACCAATATCGATGAGTCAACGAAATTCTTTGTACTAGAATGTGTATAATCATTAAATTGTGAATGGAGTTTAGAGTTACCCTCTGTCAGTGTTGCCATTTCATTCAAACCTCTCTAAAATTTTCAAATTTGGATAAACAAAATTCCCATGAGAAGTCTAGCCTTGCCCATCATTTCAAACAATTTTAATGTCTCCCATGATCTACCTGTGATGAATTCCAACGAAGGGTATGCTCTTCCTTCTACCAGACCCAAGAAACACATTGCTTCAAGACCCACTAGCAACTTGGTGTCTGAAGCATCTCCAACAATAATTTTGATGTTGGTTCACATTATAGTCATTGAAATAGCAAAATTTGGCATCCATTCTCTTGCAATTAGAGCATGGCACAAGCTTTATGAGCTTCTTGCCCACCTTCTCTAAATCCTCATTCTAGTTCGTTTTTCTTGTTCTGATGCATTTCAGAAGCCTTGTGGACTATTAAATTTGCTTCTTTAGTTGGAATTCCATCAATTTGAATAACATTATTGTTGCTATCACATGGAACAAACAATAATTTTGTTAAACAAATTGAATGTAGAATCCAAGGATTTTACAAATTTTGCTTTGAATTTGAGCATTATTTCAACATTTAAAACCACCACAAACCTAGTTTGGCAAGGAATTGTGTTGTTATCTCTCATTCATGCTTTTGTAATGAGGGGAAAATACAAGCTTTGCGTCCTTCTTTCCCACCTTTATCCTCATTCTAGTTTTGTTTCTCATTCTGATGCATTCCAAAAGCCTTGTAGACTGTTGAATTTGTTGCTTTAGCTAGAATTCCATCCACGTGAATACTATTGTTGTTTATATCACATGAATTCGTAATAATAATCATTCTGTTAGATATATTGAATGTAGAATCCAAGGATTTTGCAAATTTCCCTTTGAATTTGAGCATTATTTCAACATTTAAAACCACCATAAAAAGATTTTGGGAGGGAATTTTGTTTCTATCTCTTAGAATCCTGTCAATTTCTCTTCCATTTTTCATTTATGATCATGCTATGCAGCATGGACCATTAATGCAAAGAACAAAAAGGCCAATTTCTTGTTGGTAAATAGTAAATGTTATGCAGTAAGTTAAGAGTCTTGCCATCATGTCCGTTGGATACGACATCATTCTCATCAAATAGATAAGATGGAAAAATAAACTAATGATTTATTATATGATGCTTAATATTTTCCCTCACAAATACTCTAAACAATTATTTCAAGTAATTGAGAAACATAAAAAAAATATGAAAATGGTCTTTTCCAAAGATTTTTGGTTGCAAAAAATCAATCTCCTAATATTCATCCACCTTTAGCAATCGAGAAAAACCTTGAATTCCAACTCCACCTGGATCTAAAATTTGTATCTACTTATTCCTTGTTGAAATTAATACATTAGTTCTTATTGTTAGTGATCTCGCTAGTTCTAGCTTTAGAAGCCTTTTCTATTTATCATTTTCTTTATGGTTTTCTGACTTCTATTGAACATATTTATACTTTTGAATGGCATTGATGTCAAATAGGTAGTGGAAGATTCTAGCACCATTGAAGTCTCTATGAGCTAGGAAGGATTTGATGCTGAGGAGCAAGAAAAAGCCTTCCGCTCATATAGGTTTTGTTGATTTGGTCCCAATGCTAATGAAACAAACACTCATAGAACTAATGCTCAATTAGTAGATTAATTGATGGATTGGAATTTGGGTAGTTGGGTGGTTGACAAAAAAGTTTATGAAGCTTTGGTTTTAGTAAGAATTTTGCCCAATAAGCTTGAATTAGTGTGAGATATTAGTGTTGAACAATTTGAAGAGGCTTATTGGAAATATTACAAGTTGGATAATTGAAACACACATAATTACACAGATGGAAGACATTTCCTTTAGTATATAAATGGGGATACATGATAATGTCATGTGTTGAGTCATTTCCCCATGCCTAGTGTTGGTGGTCAATATGACAAGTCCATTTCCCATGTGTTTGGTTAGTGGTCTATGCCAATTTTTTGACACTCACACTCTTCACAACTATTAATGATGCAACAAAATTTTAATGTGTAATATAAAGAATGATAACCTATATTAAATACTAATTAAAATTGGTTTTCAAACACACTGCTTGTTTATGTTAATGATATAACTGAATTTTAATGTGTAATATAAAGAATGATAACCTATATTTAATACTAAATAAATTGGTGTTCAAAAATTAATAACTTCTTATAATCAATTTTGTTGAATAAACCAAGGTTTCAAGTCAATAATTGAAATTTTAAAACACACCATGATTTGTGAGTAGTAACTTCTTCTTCTCTAGATGTCATTTTGGCTCTCAATTCTCTAACTACAACTTTCAAAGATGAGACGTGTATAATGATTTCCAAATTTTTTAACTCTTTGTTTTTGGCTTGATCTTTGTCATTCCATCACTCTGTTTTTATCATTGTAGTCAAAATCATGTGGTGCAACCAACAAATAGAATTGTAGGTTTAGAGAATAGACTTAATTTCCAATTTAAAACCCAACAAATATATGTGGAGTTTGTCTATTATTCAACAAATCAATCGTCTATTTAACTTGCCTTGTATTGGGAGGTATGTGTTTAAAGCTACATATTTTATATGTGCCATAATGTTTGAAACATTTATTCCTTAACACATTGTATTAATATTTTGAAATCAAAGACCTTAAGCCTCTACTTGACATTGATGTTGTCCAATTCTATAAAACCTTTCAACTCATGTTCCCTAATTCTATAAAATGTTTTAACTTTTTATTAAACATATTGACAAAGATGACTTCCTAGATGGTTTGCATTTATTCTATGATGTTGCGAAATTACAAGAATGTGGTTGCAGAGCTCAAATTGTCCTTTCTAAAGATTTTTATATACAAATTAGCAAGAATTGTAGTTCATGCACAAATACCTGGGAAAATTTTATTGCCCTATGGGGTATATTATTTTTTGCAAGATGACTCCATCTGGACACAGTTTTTATATTTGGTGACTCAAAAGGAACAATAGATTGGGTCAATGATTGCTCGAACTCCGCCCCTCCACTCTGCAATTGGATGTGTCGAATAAAGGATCTAAACACTTGTTTTAAAGAGCTCACATTTACTTATATTTGCAGGGGTCAAAATTTAGTGGTTGATGTTCTTTCGAAATAAGGACACCGACATCAGATGGGTGAAATTCATTGCACTATTTTGTTTCATGGTTCTCCTCAAAGCATGGGCATAATCCCGATTTGCTGATTTAATTTAGTATATGCTTGTTGGACTTTAATGTTTATATTAGTTGATAGGTTGAGACGTTATTTTTAGGTTCCTTCTGATAATCTCATGTGGCACATCTACAAAAGGAGTTTTTGGATAATCTTTTTCATGTAGTAGGTCTCTGATATATTGTGGGTGATGACTGTAAAATACAAATTTCCTATGATTACAGTTCTTGTATTGACTACTAGCTCATCACACTTACACAACATTTTTTTACTCAATAAAAAACTCGTTAGTTTTTTCTTTCCTGAAAAAAGATGGTCATACACAGTGTGTTGTCAACCATTAGAATGAATTCAAAGGTTGATTTTTGTGGTTGAGAAATTTTCAACACCTATACATTTTACGTGAAGGCCCTTTAATGTATACAACACTTATGCGCTATTATACCTTACAATTACTTTGTTGTGTTTTGCATATATTTTTATGAAAGCACAAGTCTCTAAAAATTTGCACAATTTTGTTAATTATTGATATATACACAACATTTTTTTATATCAGTGTGATGTAACTTTAATAAATATTGTTCCGAGTTAAAAAATTTCAACTTTCACTACACTTACTAGCTCTTGATCCATTAAAGGAATGAGATTTATCATTAAGGGAAACAATATTGTGAACTCCATTTAAGGCATTGGGGTTTATTATTAAAGGAAACACTATAATGTAAAGGTGATGAGGTTAATGATGTGGGGCTATTCAAGTTATTCTAGTCTCAAATATTCTCATTCATTCCCAATACAATCAAATCAACTCAATGATGATAATGTTGACTCTTATGAGCCATTGGAAAATTCATTCCCAATACAATCAAATCAACTCAATGATGATAATGTTGACTCTTATGAGCCATTGGAAAATGGATACAATGATGGAGTGTGTATTTGCATTTTGATTTTAAAAATATCAATAACATGGTTTACAAAGAAAAGAAAAATGGGATCCTAACAACCTGACCAACTTATACCAATTAAAGACTAATTTCAAGTTAATTCAAATCCAAAACAACTTGATTTAAAAATGGTATGCTAAAGCTTTGACCATCAATTAATTTGATTTTCACAAAAATATATACTGGATGCATAAAAACTCAGCTTTATTCATAATTATATAAACTTTTGTGAAGTGAATCACCCTAAAAGGATTTCAACGCACATCATGGAGTTGAGACGACGGTTCAATTAGAATGATGCCCACCCACACTTCAACTCTGGCTTAACAGATTATGGATTTATTTCACCGAATTCACGTTGAAATTACTCCTTGAAGTGAAATTAAATTTGCTCATGATCTATGAATTATCACAATAGTTGCATAGTCAACAGATTTTTGAAAGGTAGACAATAGTTGCATATAAACATGCCATTCTTTGATGGGAGAGAGATGATATATGGGAGTATGTTAAAAATTCAATGCAACAACCTTTCATGCTTGTAAGAAATTATAGGCTACTGCTGCACTTATATTGTACTACATATAATATCAAGAAAGAGTTTTCAAATCTTTGATTATTTTGGTCGGAAAAAGTTTACACAGCTTGATTATTTGGGGGTGAAAAAGTTTATATTATATAATAATGAATTTGTTTATTGATTTGAAAGATATATAAAAACCATTTTAATTTAAAATTGAAAATGGGATGATTTTATTGTAATATTTATAAATAAGTATAAATTTATTTTAATTAAAGATTATCAAGTCAAGGGGGATTAATTTCTCAAAATTCAAATTATTTTTTATGTAAATTTGAGGTAATATTTGCGCTTAAAAAGATTGATTTTCTTTTTCACTTGTTAGATCTTTAGTTAAGTATATTATGTAGTTCTTAATAATTATTTTTTTATTTATTTAAATTTTCCATCTCCTTAAAGTATATTTCATTTTTAATTTTATTAAAATCTTGACTTAATCTATATGGAATATCCACTGTTTTTTCTTTTGTAATAGTGAGGATAAAGAGTTTAGATATTGCTCAAAAGTAGTTATAACCTCTCTATTTTAGATTTAATTTAAAAACATTTTTTTTGTTTTAACTTGCATAGTGGAAAACCTATCATAAATTAGTTCCATCACTAGGTGCTATCCGTGAATGCAAGTTGAAGTATCATCATTATTCAAGGAAAACCACGTCACCTGGATTAGCCGCTAGTAGTCTGTAAGGGGGCATGTTTTCACTCGTATCTACCTCTACCTCTTGTTCTTGGGTCATTAACCTATTTCCTTAGGTCATAGGAATTGATAAGCCATGGTATTAGCCCATGGTATTATTACAAGGCCTATTTATATGTTAATAATATCCATGATTAAGTGGGAGCGAATATCCATGGTTAAGAATCTTCTTATATTCTAAGTTTATTGTAAGTATTAAGTT